>JARQOC010000005.1:166890772-166942071 GCA_033576535.1 Allobates femoralis | reverse complement strand
AACAATCCTCAACCTTGTCCTTTTTCCTTCCCTCTCCCTCTATCAAGTGAGGAGGGTCTACCTCTATATATTTGGGAAGGCCCTCATGTACTCATTCTGTCTCCCCTCCTCCTCTTCCTTCTTTGCTGAATTACCTTCCCCATGATTCCCAAGCTTGGAGCTCTGCAGCATTGTCTCAGTGAAGCGGCAAGATACTCTGCTGAAGATCAACTGCGTATGTCATAAACCACACACTGCAGCAGAGCTGTTGCAAGAGATAAAAAACATTAGTGGCTCTCCCCACTGAACCTACAACCATGTCTGGTCGTGTGCAATAATGGCATATCCTGGTGATGGCTTTAAAGCTCAGCAAGCTGGTACATGGTCTATGCAAGCATCACACGCTAAAGTTAGTTGTACAGTGGTTTCTAAAAACATATCATAACTTGCTGTACCTACTTGGCAAAGTACACAGTGTCAACACCCATTTCTCAGAAAGTCATGTCCCGTGTTTCACAGGTCTTGCAGCGCTACAGCAGCACTTTAATTTTGACACTGATTTCTGACTTACCCATGTGCTGAAACACAACATTACATATGTTGGTGAGGCATAATTATGAGCAACAGAGGCCAGTTGCTGAATTCCAGCTTCAACATGGCAATCATTGTAACTCTCAGCTACCATACATAACTGCTGAGTGGGTGTGGAGTGTTGATATTTGTGAGGTTCTAGAAATTTTGATTATATTACCAAGATCATGAGCGGTGAATATTGTTTTGTTGTTTTTCTGTATTATTATTAGGGATGGGCGAGTCTACTCGCTAGGACTCGGGACTCGGCGATTCTGAAGGTACTCGCAGGACTCGTTACTCGGCGAATCTCCCAGCTTGGACTCGCACAGTGACGAGTCCAATGGAATTCAATGGCAATAAGCTTGACTCGTCACAGATACCCGCTGTCAGCAGCGAGTCTGAGCGAGTCTACGATTCCGAGTCCTACGAGTCTACGATTCCGAGTCCTGTATACTGTATTCGGGATTCGGACTCTGGAATACAGAATCTGTTATGTTCCGAGTCAGCACAGCGTGCGTGTTAGGTCAGAAAACTTGTGAAGATAGCCAATCATAGTCAGTAATGGCATAGCAAAGTTGGTTGTGTCAGGACTATGATTGGCTGCTGTCCAGCGTCATGCCTATGTCATCTATGACAGGCAAGGCAGTATATAAGGCTTGTCCCCGCCATTTTGGGCACATTCCTGAGACGATCTGACCTAGTATAGGGAGAGAGAGATATATGCTGGAGCAGATCAGGGATTGTCAGTGTAGGGAAGATTCCTTTTATTAACCCAAAAAGCTCTTCTGAGAGCTAGGAGGAGGACGGAGTAGTGCTGTGTAGGCAGGCAGGGAGGGAAGGAAGGAGAAGCCTTAGAGTGCACACAGGACGGACCTCATAGCTTAGCTTACTCACTCAGCTTTGCTAACAGCTGCAGTCAGAGGCTTAGCTGAGGTGCTGTTTCCTTTTTGTTTTTGCACCAGATCGATTTTTGTTCCTAATAAGCCATAGAGCGTTATTTTTTCTGTGGCAGACCAGTGTGTTGCTGCTAGCACGTACTCCACCTTAGGGAGTGTAGTGTGTGGCTTCACTGCCAAGTGTGAGAGCGCACACTTACCCCGCCAGCAAGTGACGCATTCAGCTAACCTAACCACATCTCGGTGGCTGTGCGCACTTCAAACCAATTTTTTTAGGGAGTGTAGTGTGCGGCTTCACTGCCAAGTGTGAGAGCGCACTCTTACCCCGCCAGCAAGTGACGCATTCAGCTAACCTAACCACATCTCGGTGGCTGTGTGCACTTCTAACCAATTTTTTTAGGGAGTGTAGTGTGCGGCTTCACTGCCAAGTGTGAGAGCGCACACTTACCCCGCCAGCAAGTGACGCATTCAGCTAACCTAACCACATCTCGGTGGCTGTGCGCACTTCTAACCAATTTTTTTAGGGAGTGTAGTGTGCGGCTTCACTGCCAAGTGTGAGAGCGCACACTTACCCCGCCAGCAAGTGACGCATTCAGCTAACCCAACCACATCTCGGTGGCTGTGCGCACTTCAAACCAATTTTTTTAGGGAGTGTAGTGTGCGGCTTCACTGCCAAGTGTGAGAGCGCACACTTACCCCGCCAGCAAGTGACGCATTCAGCTAACCTAACCACATCTCGGTGGCTGTGCGCACTTCAAACCAATTTTTTTAGGGAGTGTAGTGTGCGGCTTCACTGCCAAGTGTGAGAGCGCACACTTACCCCGCCAGCAAGTGACGCATTCAGCTAACCTAACCACATCTCGGTGGCTGTGCGCACTTGAAACTAATTTTTTTAGGGAGTGTAGTGTGCGGCTTCACTGCCAAGTGTGAGCGCGCACACTTACCCCGCCAGCAAGTGACGCATTCAGCTAACCTAACCACATCTCGGTGGCTGTGCGCACTTGAAACTAATTTTTTTAGGGAGTGTAGTGTGCGGCTTCACTGCCAAGTGTGAGCGCGCACACTTACCCCGCCAGCAAGTGACGCATTCAGCAACACCTAACCACATCTCGGTGGCTGTGCGCACTTGAAACTAATTTTTTTAGGGAGTGTAGTGTGCGGCTTCACTGCCAAGTGTGAGCGCGCACACTTACCCCGCCAGCAAGTGACGCATTCAGCAACACCTAACCACATCTCGGTGGCTGTGCGCACTTGAAACTTATTTTTTTAGGGAGTGTAGTGTGCGGCTTCACTGCCAAGTGTGAGCGCGCACACTTACCCCGCCAGCAAGTGACGCATTCAGCTAACCTAACCACATCTCGGTGGCTGTGCGCACTTGAAACTAATTTTTTTAGGGAGTGTAGTGTGCGGCTTCACTGCCAAGTGTGAGCGCGCACACTTACCCCGCCAGCAAGTGACGCATTCAGCAACACCTAACCACATCTCGGTGGCTGTGCGCACTTGAAACTAATTTTTTTAGGGAGTGTAGTGTGCGGCTTCACTGCCAAGTGTGAGCGCGCACACTTACCCCGCCAGCAAGTGACGCATTCAGCAACACCTATCCACATCTCGGTGGCTGTGCGCACTTGAAACTAATTTTTTTAGGAGTGTAGTGTGCGGCTTCACTGCCAAGTGTGAGCGCGCACACTTACCCCGCAGCAAGTGACGCATTCAGCAACACCTAACCACATCTCGGTGGCTGTGCGCCTTGAAACTAATTTTTTTAGGGAGTGTAGTGTGCGGCTTCACTGCAAGTGGGAGCGCGCACACTTACCCCGCCAGCAAGTGACGCATTCAGCACACCTAACCACATCTCGGTGGCTGTGCGCACTTGAAACTAATTTTTTTAGGAGTGTAGTGTGCGGCTTCACTGCCAAGTGTGAGCGCGCACACTTACCCCGCCAGCAAGTGACGCATTCAGCAACACCTAACCACATCTCGGTGGCTGTGCGCACTTGAAACTAATTTTTTTAGGGAGTGTAGTGTGCGGCTTCACTGCCAAGTGTGAGCGCGCACACTTACCCGCCAGCAAGTGACGCATTCAGCTAACCTAACCACATCTCGGTGGCTGTGCGCACTTCAAACCAATTTTTTTAGGGAGTGTAGTGTGCGGCTTCACTGCCAAGTGTGAGAGCGCACACTTACCCCGCCAGCAATTGACGCATTCAGCTAACCTAACCACATCTCGGTGGCTGTGCGCACTTGAAACTAATTTTTTTAGGGAGTGTAGTGTGCGGCTTCACTGCCAAGTGTGAGCGCGCACACTTACCCCGCCAGCAAGTGACGCATTCAGCTAACCTAACCACATCTCGGTGGCTGTGCGCACTTCAAACCAATTTTTTTAGGGAGTGTAGTGTGCGGCTTCACTGCCAAGTGTGAGAGCGCACACTTACCCCGCCAGCAAGTGACGCATTCAGCTACCCAACCACATCTCGGTGGCTGTGCGCACTTCAAACCAATTTTTTTAGGGAGTGTAGTGTGCGGCTTCACTGCCAAGTGTGAGAGCGCACACTTACCCGCCAGCAAGTGACGCATTCAGCTAACCTAACCACATCTCGGTGGCTGTGCGCACTTCAAACCAATTTTTTTAGGGAGTGTAGTGTGCGGCTTCACTGCCAAGTGTGAGAGCGCACACTTACCCGCCAGCAATTGACGCATTCAGCTAACCTAACCACATCTCGGTGGCTGTGCGCACTTGAAACTAATTTTTTTAGGGAGTGTAGTGTGCGGCTTCACTGCCAAGTGTGAGCGCGCACACTTACCCGCCAGCAAGTGACGCATTCAGCTAACCTAACCACATCTCGGTGGCTGTGCGCACTTCAAACCAATTTTTTTAGGGAGTGTAGTGTGCGGCTTCACTGCCAAGTGTGAGAGCGCACACTTACCCCGCCAGCAAGTGACGCATTCAGCTAACCTAACCACATCTCGGTGGCTGTGCGCACTTGAAACTAATTTTTTTAGGGAGTGTAGTGTGCGGCTTCACTGCCAAGTGTGTGCGCGCGACACTTACCCCGCCAGCAAGTGACGCATTCAGCTAACCTAACCACATCTCGGTGGCTGTGCGCACTTGAAACTAATTTTTTTAGGGAGTGTAGTGTGCGGCTTCACTGCCAAGTGTGAGCGCGCACACTTACCCCGCCAGCAAGTGACGCATTCAGCAACACCTAACCACATCTCGGTGGCTGTGCGCACTTGAAACTTATTTTTTTAGGGAGTGTAGTGTGCGGCTTCACTGCCAAGTGTGAGCGCGCACACTTACCCCGCCAGCAAGTGACGCATTCAGCAACACCTAACCACATCTCGGTGGCTGTGCGCACTTGAAACTAATTTTTTTAGGGAGTGTAGTGTGCGGCTTCACTGCCAAGTGTGAGCGCGCACACTTACCCCGCCAGCAAGTGACGCATTCAGCAACACCTAACCACATCTCGGTGGCTGTGCGCACTTGAAACTTATTTTTTTAGGGAGTGTAGTGTGCGGCTTCACTGCCAAGTGTGAGCGCGCACACTTACCCCGCCAGCAAGTGACGCATTCAGCTAACCTAACCACATCTCGGTGGCTGTGCGCACTTGAAACTAATTTTTTTAGGGAGTGTAGTGTGCGGCTTCACTGCCAAGTGTGAGCGCGCACACTTACCCCGCCAGCAAGTGACGCATTCAGCAACACCTAACCACATCTCGGTGGCTGTGCGCACTTGAAACTAATTTTTTTAGGGAGTGTAGTGTGCGGCTTCACTGCCAAGTGTGAGCGCGCACACTTACCCCGCCAGCAAGTGACGCATTCAGCAACACCTAACCACATCTCGGTGGCTGTGCGCACTTGAAACTAATTTTTTTAGGCTGTGGTCACAGTTTTTTTAGTGCCTTTTAAAAACGCATGCTTTTTTTACATGCTTTTTTTCATGTCAGCATGAGTTTTTTAAGGTCTCTGATGGCTCCCTGCGTTTTTGGCTGCGTTTTTGAATCTGCACATAAAAATAGTGCTTGTAGTATTTTTTTGAGCGTTTTGAAAAACGCATGCGTTTTTGTAGAAAACGCATGCGTTTTTATAAACATGGGTTCCTATGGGAAACGCATGCAAAAACGCATGTACAGTTAGTACCTTTTAGTGCCATTCAAAAACGCATGCGTTTCCCATAGGAGCCCATGTTAAAAAACGCATGCGTTTCCGGAAAAACGCATGCGTTTTTTTAACATGGGCTCCTATGGGAAACGCATGCGTTTTTGAATGGCACTAAAAGGTACTAACTGTACATGCGTTTTTGCATGCGTTTCCCATAGGAACCCATGTTATAAAAACGCATGCGTTTTCTACAAAAACGCATGCGTTTTTTACAAAAACGCATGCGTTTTTGGATATGCTCCAAAAACGCAAGGGACAGTCACACATGCTTTTTGGCTATTAGGGCATGCGTTTTTTAACATGGGGGCCTATGGGTGCGTTTTTTACATGCGTTTTTGAAAACGCAGGTCTCCAAAAATGCATGTGAAAAATGGTACTGTGACCCCAAGGGAGTGTAGTGTGCGGCTTCACTGCCAAGTGTGAGCGCGCACACTTACCCCGCCAGCAAGTGACGCATTCAGCAACACCTAACCACATCTCGGTGGCTGTGCGCACTTGAAACTAATTTTTTTAGGGAGTGTAGTGTGCGGCTTCACTGCCAAGTGGGAGCGCGCACACTTACCCCGCCAGCAAGTGACGCATTCAGCAACACCTAACCACATCTCGGTGGCTGTGCGCACTTGAAACTAATTTTTTTAGGGAGTGTAGTGTGCGGCTTCACTGCCAAGTGTGAGCGTGCACACTTACCCCGCCAGCAAGTGACGCATTCAGCAACACCTAACCACATCTCGGTGGCTGTGCGCACTTGAAACTAATTTTTTTAGGGAGTGTAGTGTGCGGCTTCACTGCCAAGTGTGAGCGCGCACACTTACCCCGCCAGCAAGTGACGCATTCAGCTAACCTAACCACATCTCGGTGGCTGTGCGCACTTCAAACCAATTTTTTTAGGGAGTGTAGTGTGCGGCTTCACTGCCAAGTGTGAGAGCGCACACTTACCCCGCCAGCAATTGACGCATTCAGCTAACCTAACCACATCTCGGTGGCTGTGCGCACTTGAAACTAATTTTTTTAGGGAGTGTAGTGTGCGGCTTCACTGCCAAGTGTGAGCGCGCACACTTACCCGCCAGCAATTGACGCATTCAGCTAACCTAACCACATCTCGGTGGCTGTGCGCACTTGAAACTAATTTTTTTAGGGAGTGTAGTGTGCGGCTTCACTGCCAAGTGTGAGCGCGCACACTTACCCCGCCAGCAAGTGACGCATTCAGCTAACCTAACCACATCTCGGTGGCTGTGCGCACTTCAAACCAATTTTTTTAGGGAGTGTAGTGTGCGGCTTCACTGCCAAGTGTGAGAGCGCACACTTACCCCGCCAGCAAGTGACGCATTCAGCTAACCTAACCACATCTCGGTGGCTGTGCGCACTTCAAACCAATTTTTTTAGGGAGTGTAGTGTGCGGCTTCACTGCCAAGTGTGAGAGCGCACACTTACCCCGCCAGCAAGTGACGCATTCAGCTAACCTAACCACATCTCGGTGGCTGTGCGCACTTGAAACTAATTTTTTTAGGGAGTGTAGTGTGCGGCTTCACTGCCAAGTGTGAGCGCGCACACTTACCCCGCCAGCAAGTGACGCATTCAGCTAACCTAACCACATCTCGGTGGCTGTGCGCACTTGAAACTAATTTTTTTAGGGAGTGTAGTGTGCGGCTTCACTGCCAAGTGTGAGCGCGCACACTTACCCCGCCAGCAAGTGACGCATTCAGCAACACCTAACCACATCTCGGTGGCTGTGCGCACTTGAAACTTATTTTTTTAGGGAGTGTAGTGTGCGGCTTCACTGCCAAGTGTGAGCGCGCACACTTACCCCGCCAGCAAGTGACGCATTCAGCAACACCTAACCACATCTCGGTGGCTGTGCGCACTTGAAACTAATTTTTTTAGGGAGTGTAGTGTGCGGCTTCACTGCCAAGTGTGAGCGCGCACACTTACCCCGCCAGCAAGTGACGCATTCAGCAACACCTAACCACATCTCGGTGGCTGTGCGCACTTGAAACTAATTTTTTTAGGGAGTGTAGTGTGCGGCTTCACTGCCAAGTGTGAGCGCGCACACTTACCCCGCCAGCAAGTGACGCATTCAGCAACACCTAACCACATCTCGGTGGCTGTGCGCACTTGAAACTTATTTTTTTAGGGAGTGTAGTGTGCGGCTTCACTGCCAAGTGTGAGCGCGCACACTTACCCCGCCAGCAAGTGACGCATTCAGCTAACCTAACCACATCTCGGTGGCTGTGCGCACTTGAAACTAATTTTTTTAGGGAGTGTAGTGTGCGGCTTCACTGCCAAGTGGGAGCGCGCACACTTACCCCGCCAGCAAGTGACGCATTCAGCAACACCTAACCACATCTCGGTGGCTGTGCGCACTTGAAACTAATTTTTTTAGGGAGTGTAGTGTGCGGCTTCACTGCCAAGTGTGAGCGCGCACACTTACCCCGCCAGCAAGTGACGCATTCAGCAACACCTAACCACATCTCGGTGGCTGTGCGCACTTGAAACTAATTTTTTTAGGGAGTGTAGTGTGCGGCTTCACTGCCAAGTGGGAGCGCGCACACTTACCCCGCCAGCAAGTGACGCATTCAGCAACACCTAACCACATCTCGGTGGCTGTGCGCACTTGAAACTAATTTTTTTAGGGAGTGTAGTGTGCGGCTTCACTGCCAAGTGTGAGCGCGCACACTTACCCCGCCAGCAAGTGACGCATTCAGCAACACCTAACCACATCTCGGTGGCTGTGCGCACTTGAAACTAATTTTTTTAGGGAGTGTAGTGTGCGGCTTCACTGCCAAGTGTGAACGCGCACACTTACCCCGCCAGCAAGTGACGCATACAGCAACACCTAACTCCAACTCGGTGACTGTGCATTCGTCTACAATGTCTCAAAAAAAAACAATTACCAAAAAGGATGTTGCAAAGGGACAGGGACGAGCTCGTGGCCGCAGCAGTCTTGCCCAAGAAGGCACTGGTACAAGTACACAGCCTAGGATTGATAGAACGTCCTTTTTTCTACCTAGAAATCCCAGTACTCAAAGAAAACGTGTGTTGAGGCCGGATGAGCATGACAAGATAACATCTTGGATGGCTCAGACGCCCTCGACCACTGGTTCTTGCAGTACGCAATCATCCGTGGCAAGACATTCCAGTGTCGCTACAGACAATGCAGCGCCATCCAATCCTCAAAGTCGTCATATTGCCTCAACCCATCGGCAGCCAGAGGAAAATTTGGATATGGACCTTGGTCACTCGGATGACTTATTCGGTTCTTATCAAGGGGTTTCTTTGTCACTGCCTGACGACATACTTGAAGTAGACGAAATGTCTACTCATGGCCAAAGTTTGGAAGTAGCGCGTCCTGAGGAAAGACACTTTCACGAAATGCAAACAGTATCTCAGGAGGTGGATGATGATGAGGATGATGAGACACACATCTCATCTGGCCAGCCTGCTCAGTCAGTTTATCCAGAATCCTTTGAACTGGAAGGGGTGGATGATGACACCACCGATCCTACCTGGATTGCTGAATTGCATAGCCAAGAGAGCAGCCAGGAGGATGAAAGTGGCTATGTACCACTGGCAAAATCACAAAGGCGTACTGTCTCCAGAACACAAACTGTGAGAACAGTTGCCCAAATAGCGTCAACTGTGGCACAAACTGTGCCAACTGTTGCACAAACTGCAAACACAGTTGCCCAAAATGTGTCCACAGTTGGTGTTGAACAGAGTCATCCTCCTCTTCCTCCAATTAAAAATAAAGGACGAACAGCCAGTGTGTGGCAATTTTTTAAGGATAGCCCAACATTACCAAATATGGTTATCTGTAAGATGTGCCAGGCAAGGCTTAGCAGAGGCACGGTAAAAGGAAACCAGAGCACCAGCAGTATGCGCAAGCATATGTCTCTTAAGCACCCAATTCAGTGGGCACCCTATCAGGGTTCAAAATCAGTGCCTTCAGATCCAAACACTTCCAGGCCACCTCAGATACATCCTTCACCAGCAAGTGTTCAGGCTTCAGCTCCTGCTCAAGCGTACTCCTCCCAAGGTGCTTTACAAGACAGACATGACAGTAGTCAATCCTCTTGTCAGTCTGGTCCAAACGTGCAGTTGTCTGTGCCACAGCTGTATGAAAGACAGCGGAAGTTCCAACCGACACACCCATATTCCCAAAAAGTGACAGCGAAAATAGCCAAGTTGTTAGCTGTGGAAATGCTGCCGTTTAGGCTTGTGGGTACAGAGTCTTTTCGGGAGTTGATGGCTGAGGCAGCACCACGATACTCTGTACCCAGCCGGTACTTTTTCTCACGTAGTGCCGTTCCCGCCTTACACCAGCACGTGGTTAACAACTTAAAACGTGCTTTAACAAATGCTGTCACCGCCAAAGTCCACCTAACAACGGACACGTGGACAAGTAGTTGTGGACAGGGCAGATACATTTCACTAACGGCTCACTGGATCAACCTGGTGGAGAGTGTCCCAACTTCTAAAACTGTACCATCTGACATACTTCCAACTCCACGAATAGCGGGCCCAACATCATTCCGGGTGTCTGCCTCCTCATATATGTCCAGTGCCCAATCTGCTTCTGCCACTTCCTTGTCCACTGCTGAGCCTCAAGCACCATCACGTCCGAGTTGGGAGCTTTGCAGTACTGCTTCTGCAAGGCGACAACAGGCTCTTCTGAAGCTTATCTGCCTAGGTGACACACGTCACACTGCAACAGAGTTGTGGAAAGGTCTCAAGCAACAGACCGATGAGTGGCTGGCCCCACTGGAACTACAACCAGGTCTAGTTGTGAGCGATAATGGTGCAAACCTTGTGGCGGCAATAAAGCACGGTAAACTTGTACATGTGCCTTGCATGGCTCATGTCCTGAACCTGGTAGTTCAGAAATTCCTCAAAATATACCCAGAGTTATCTGAGCTACTGGATAAGGTGAGGCGAATTTGCGCCCACTTTAGACATTCGTCCACAGCAGCTGCAAGTCTTTCTGCCCTTCAAATCCAATTTAACTTGCCGAAACACAGGCTAATTTGCGACATGCCTACGCGATGGAACTCCACCTTCCATGTGCTGGCAAGGTTTAATGAGCAGCAGAAGGCAATAGCGGAATTTCAGCTGCAACATGCCCGTCAACCTGGAAGTCATACCACACACATCACTACTTTCGAGTGGGTCTGGATCGCTGACCTTTGCGAGTTGCTGGATAACTTCGAATACTGTACCAAACTTGTCAGTGGGGATCAGTCGATTATAAGTCTCACCATCCCCATGCTCTGCCTGCTCCAAGAATCCCTATTGAATCTCAAAACAGATGCTTTGAGAGCACAGCGGATGGCTATGGAGCCAGAATTGAACATCGCTGATCCTAGCCACCCTAGCCAATATCAGCAGGCTACATTGGTTCAGGAAGATGGTGATGAGGGTGATGATGAAGAAGATTTATTTTTGTCTGGTACTGATGTGAACCCTGATGGTACTCCCAACCCTACGTTTATGTCGGTACAGCATGGGTGGGCTGAAGAGGAGGAGGCGGACACCGATTTAGAGGCCACAACGCGTAGTGATCTTCATTCTGTTGTAACCGAGGAGATGAGTCTTTGCAGCTTAGCACACATGGCTGAAGTAATGTGTCAATGTGTCTCCAAAGATCCACGCGTCATACACATCTATGACAGCGACCTCTACTGGTTGTCAACGTTTTTGGACCCACGGTACAAAGACAAATTTCAGTCGCTGCTGTCGCACTCATCCAGGGGCTTAACGATGGATCATGTAAAGAGGGTTCTTCTTGATATTTTGCTGGCAATATCACCGTCTGAATCCGCTATACATCGAAGAACCAGCTCTTTCCAACAGCAGCCTTTGGTTGGGACACAAACGCCATCAATGACAAGAAGAGGTGGGGGTAAGATGTCCGCCAACTGGGCGATGTTCAACAGACCTTCCAATCAAGAACGTAATTTGCCAACGGTGACCTTGAGTAGGAGACAACAATTGTCCAACATGGTGCAGCAGTATCTCAGTGACAGTACCAGCTTCCTAACCGACCCTTCTGTACCCTTTAATTACTGGGTTTCCAAGCTGCACACTTGGACTGAGCTGTCATTGTATGCCTTGGAGGTGCTGGCATGCCCAGCTGCTAGTGTGACATCAGAGCGTGTTTTCAGTGCCGCTGGGGGTATAGTCACTGATAGAAGGTCCCGCCTCACCACAGAAAATGCCGACAGGCTCACTCTAATTAAATTCAACAAGGATTGGATATCATCACAGTTCCTAAGCCCTCCTGACGACAGTACACAATCCTAGATTAACCTAATCATAATTTATATGATTGGGATATTGCGCTGTTAACAATATGCCCATTTTGGACAGGAATTAATGACAAGTCCCGTAGCTCTGTTGATTTCATTCGGCACCCAGTCCAAGCAATAATATGCTATGGGCCAAGCGCCCTGCTTTATGTAAAAAAATACGTTATTAAGCCCTTTGGGCTAATTTTTTGAGGCACCAAGCCTACGACTGCATAGTTGGCCTTGCTTCTTCTATGCTCCTAGTCCAAGCAATAATATGCAATGGGCCAAGCGCCCTGCTTTATTTAAAAATATACTTTATTAAGCCCTTTGGGCTAATTTTTTGAGCCACCCAGGCTAACAAGCTTATCATGGTTTGGGAGACACCCTGGCTAACAAGCTTTTTATGGCCCTTAGGCCTACATTTATACCAAAAATGGGAAACAGCCCCTTGGGCTAATTTTTTGAGCCACCCAGGCTAACAAGCTTATCATGGTTTGGGAGACACCCTGGCTAACAAGCTTTGTATGGCCCTTAGACCTACATTTATACCAAAAATGGGAAACAGCCCCTTGGGCTAATTTTTTGAGCCACACAGGCTAACAAGCTTATCATGGTTTGGGAGACACCCTGGCTAACAAGCTTTTTATGGCCCTTAGGCCTACATTTATACCAAAAATGGGAAACAGCCCCTTGGGCTAATTTTTTGAGCCACCCAGGCTAACAAGCTTATCATGGTTTGGGAGACACCCTGGCTAACAAGCTTTGTATGGCCCTTAGACCTACATTTATACCAAAAATGGGAAACAGCCCCTTGGGCTAATTTTTTGAGCCACACAGGCTAACAAGCTTATCATGGTTTGGGAGACACCCTGGCTAACAAGCTTTTTATGGCCCTTAGGCCTACATTTATACCAAAAATGGGAAACAGCCCCTTGGGCTAATTTTTTGAGCCACAAAGGCTAACAAGCTTATCATGGTTTGGGAGACACCCTGGCTAACAAGCTTTGTATGGCCCTTAGACCTACATTTATACCAAAAATGGGAAACACCCCTTGGGCTAATTTTTTGAGCCACACAGGCTAACAAGCTTATCATGGTTTGGGAGACACCCTGGCTAACAAGCTTTGTATGGCCCTTAGACCTACATTTATACCAAAAATGGGAAACAGCCCCTTGGGCTAATTTTTCCAGGCACCAATCCTATGCCTGCATCGTGGGCGTTGCTTGGACTATCATCCTGCTGGAGCCTGTTGAAGGGTCCCACTGTACGCTCCATACAAAACGCGTAGACGCGATGTGTAGCATGTAGACGTCCCAGCCTCTCACATGTGTGTTCATAGTCTTGTTGCCATAGCGAGGCATAAAGTAACCCCCCAAACACAGGCACTGTTTGTCAGCAACAGTTGTATGTGGAGTCATGATTTGACACTTAGTAACCAAGGTGACTTCATGCGCCATGCGGGCCGTAAAGTACTTGCTAATGATGCTCTCTCCCCTGTCCACCACGCCAACTGTCTCGGGGTAATCCTTGACTCCTCCCTCTCCTTCAAGCCCCACCTGTAGTCCCTAACCAAGTCCCTGTGACTCCAACTCAAAAATATTTAACCAATTCGGTCGTTCCTCAATCCTGACACTGCTGAAACACTCATAAATGCCCTCATCATCTCCCGCCTTGACTACTGCAACCTCCTTCGCATAGGTCTCCCTGCCAACTCTCTTGCAACTCTCCAATCTATACTAAACTCTGCTGCCCGGCTAATCCATCTGTCCTCACGCTACTCCCCTGCCTACCCCCTCTGCCAAGCCGTTCACTGGCCCCTCCGGCCCACAGAGAGCTCACTTTAAAACACTGACCATGACATTCAAAGCCTTAACACAACCTATCCCCACCATACATCTCCGACATGATCTCCCGATACCATCCCTCACGCAACCTGCGTTCATCCCAAGAACTTGTCCTACAGTCCACCCTCATCTCCTCTTCCCACAACCGCATACAGGATTTCTCCCGGTCATCCGCCATGCTATGGAACTCCCTGCCCCACCTCATCAGTCAGTCGCCTACCCTCTGAACCTTAAAGATACTTATAAAGACTCACCTCTTCCGACAGGCCTACAACCTGCCATGAGACCCCGCTACACGCCCCACGACCGACACCTTCCCCACCCTATTGTATCCCCACCCACCCCTCGTAGAATGTGAGCCCACGCGTACAGGGTCCTCTACTATTGTACCTGTATGACCTTATTGTCTATGTTTATTGTACTTGTCCTTCTCTACCTTTTCCTCATGTAAAGCGCCATGGAACCTATGGCCGCTATATAAATAAATAATTATAATAATTATGATGACTTGAAGCCCAACCAAAAAAAAAAATCCACATTCATTCCTTGAAAAAAAGACAGACACAAAGCTGGTTTTTAAAACTGTGTTTAAAAAAAAAAAATGGCAGCACTGTTTGGACATTCCAACAAATACTACCTTTAATTAAGGTAACTACATCCAAAACAATAAATGGAGCCCTACAGGTCCTGGTAGGTGGGCTGTCCGTCCTGCAAAAGGTCAAGGGCCCCACGGATGGCCTGGCCGAACCCTTCAGGGTGGATCATCTGAACAGGTGTAGGGAACGGTGGTAGGTCCCTGTTCGCTGGCCACTGGCAGTGAGGCAAAGCCCTGTGGGGTGGGACTTGGCTGTCCCGTGTTGTGGGCCTGCCCAGCCTGGTAGAGTTTATTTTCCACCCATCCAAATATTGGAACACATCACCGGGGTCGTTTCCTGGCTGACAGGCTTCCAGCACTATCTGTAATGCTGACCTTGCCCGCAGTAGCCTGTCAAATGGAATATTATCCATGAATGGTATAATACTGCGGGGAAAGTCAGCATTACTCTGTTGCACACTTAATTGTGCAGACCCCGGGATGGGACCATAAGCTGGGCCTGCCGCTGGTGGTGCTGGCCCTGCCGCTGGTGGTGGCGGTGGTGGTGCTGGCCCTGCCGCTGGTGGTGGCGGTGGTGGTGCTGGCCCTGCCGCTGGTGGGGGCGGTGGTGGTGCGGACCCTGCCGCTGGTGGCGGTGGTGGTGGTGGTGGCGGGGACGGCGGTGGTGGTGTTGATGGGCCTGCCGCTGGTGGCGGCGGTGGTGGTGCTGGCCCGGCCGCTGGTGGTGGCGGTGGTGGTGCTGGCCCTGGCGATGCTGGTGGTGGTGGTGGTGGCGGCGGCGACGGCGGTGGTGGTGGTGGCGCCGGCCGTGGTGGTGGTGGTGGGTGTTCTCCACGCCGCCTTCTGTTTGGCGGTGGAGGGTTCACAGCATGCCGCCCTCTGTAGTAAGCTTCTCTGTGGGTAAAGTAAAAAAAAATTTGGTGAATACATTGCATTTGGAAACAAAAACATAGGTCAAACATTAAGTTGCACGCTTTTTAGACTCTGTGTATCTGTGTATTATTAATCAGATATTTGTTATTATTATGAAAGAATAACCAACTGTACATAACATAAAGGAATACGTGACTTTCTTTGCTAATTCCATACTAATACATAATTTTTCACCCCCTGATTAACACCCACCCCCCCCCATCCCATCTAATCTAGACGATCAATAACACCAATGGTTCACATGAAAAAAAAAAGTCCCCCTGACTTCACTTTTTACTTGACATACTTAATTCACAAAACATTTAGCTTATATCATCTATATAAAGCAGGGAAGGGGTTGAAAGGTATACAATATATATATATATAATCTATTTATATAATCGGGAGTTTGAAATTCCGGCACTGTAGCCTAATCCCAAACTCCTTAGCGTCACTGCGAGCGGAGACGCGTATGCGCCTTCGCGAGCCGCAGACGCTTAACTCACACAGCCGCTATAGCGTTTTTCTCGAGCGGCCTCGCGCCCTCCGCTCACAGCAAGACCTGCGCCCCTCACAGCGCCCAATCCGCCCCGGCATGCTGGCATTTGTACTTCCCCCGTCTGTGCACCCACAGGTCTTAGCAGATCACTGATGCTGACAGCGGGGGGGGACAACACAGACAATCAAATCAGGAGGAGGTCAGTGTCAGGAGGAGATGACAGACGCCCGCCGGGGCCTGTGACACTGCAGAGGTCACAGCGGGGCTGTGTGTGCGGACAACGAGGAGGCCGGGGGCTACGGACGTACCGGACACGTCCTCTGCTCCTGGAGATGTGCCGCGGTTCCGCGCTCGCAGCGTATCTGACGCTGGAGCAGCGCTCACCACGCCCACACCACGCCCTCTGCCAAACAACCCACACCTCTCACTAACCTCCTGCAGCTAACCACACCCCATGTTTACCTTTGCCATGATGTCATTTAGCTGCGGCCGCTATCTTTAATAAGGTCAGAAATTATGGCAGTAATCGGATCTCTGCTCCCTCTAGCACGCCCCAACACTGTAGCACCATCTATTAACCCTATTCTCATCACCTATATACTCTGCTACCCACAGAGCCGTCTTTATACTCTGCTACCTCAGACCCGCCTGTATACTCTGCTACCTCAGACCCGCCTGTATACTCTGCTACCCACAGACCCGCCTGTATACTCTGCTACCCACAGACCCGCCTGTATACTCTGCTACCTCAGACCCGCCTGTATACTCTGCTACCCACAGACCCGCCTGTATACTCTGCTACCTCAGACCCGCCTGTATACTCTGCTACCCACATACCCGCCTGTATACTCTGCTACCTCAGACCCGCCTGTATACTCTGCTACCTCAGACCCGCCTGTATACTCTGCTACCTCAGACCCGCCTGTATACTCTGCTACCCACAGAGACGCCTGTATACTCTGCTACCCACAGAGACGCCTGTATACTCTGCTACCTCAGACCCGCCTGTATACTCTGCTACCCACAAACCCGCCTGTATACTCTGCTACCTCAGACCCGCCTGTATACTCTGCTACCTCAGACCCGCCTGTATACTCTGCTACCTCAGACCCGCCTGTATACTCTGCTACCCACAGACCCGCCTGTATACTCTGCTACCCACAGAGACGCCTGTATACTCTGCTACCTCAGACCCGCCTGTATACTCTGCTACCCACAAACCCGCCTGTATACTCTGCTACCTCAGACCCGCCTGTATACTCTGCTACCTCAGACCCGCCTGTATACTCTGCTACCTCAGACCCGCCTGTATACTCTGCTACCCACAGACCCGCCTGTATACTCTGCTACCCACAGAGACGCCTGTATACTCTGCTACCTCAGACCCGCCTGTATACTCTGCTACCTCAGACCCGCCTGTATACTCTGCTACCTCAGACCCGCCTGTATACTCTGCTACCCACAGACCCGCCTGTATACTCTGCTACCCACAGACCCGCCTGTATACTCTGCTACCCACAGACCCGCCTGTATACTCTGCTACCCACAGAGCCGTCTTTATACTCTGCTACCTCAGACCCGCCTGTATACTCTGCTACCCACAGAGACGCCTGTATACTCTGCTACCTCAGACCCGCCTGTATACTCTGCTACCTCAGACCCGCCTGTATACTCTGCTACCTCAGACCCGCCTGTATACTCTGCTACCCACAGACCCGCCTGTATACTCTGCTACCCACAGACCCGCCTGTATACTCTGCTACCCACAGACCCGCCTGTATACTCTGCTACCCACAGAGCCGTCTTTATACTCTGCTACCTCAGACCCGCCTGTATACTCTGCTACCCACAGAGACGCCTGTATACTCTGTTACCTCAGACCCGCCTGTATACTCTGCTACCCACAGAGACGCCTGTATACTCTGCTACCTCAGACCCGCCTGTATACTCTGCTACCCACAGACCCGCCTGTATACTCTGCTACCCACAGAGCCACGTGTATACTCTGCTACCCACAGACCCGAAATGGAACCTAATGTATATATTAATAAATAATACTAAATGTACACAACAGTGCTGCAGACACATACCTTGGCATACGGGCCACCGGGTGAAGGAAGGACAGCCGGTCATAAAAGTGGTAGTGGTTGAGCAATGGAGCGGCTCCCGGTTGTCTCTCTGAGTACTGCCGGTACTGCTTCTTATGCTGGTCCCGGCAGCTCCTCCACGTTTTTTAAGATGGTCAACTGTGAAATGATTTGAAACCGGCTTTAGAGATGTGTAATATTTGAAACAACAAAAGTATGTGTACAAATCAACAATAACATTTTATTCATTTTGTGTGTGTAATGTGTATACAAGGCACAGTGACACGACAGTGTGGAACATCATCAACAGCATTACGGACATTGAGCTCACGTGGCCACAATCACAAATGAGGCAGGACACATGTCAACGCATAGAGAATGTAATAGTGCGGGCACCAGACTCTGGTCATTAGTGGTATTTATATACACCCAACCCCTTGGCCGAAAGAGCCAGGAGGATCAGACATTAAACTCATTGTACTGTTGTGACCCCATCCAAATATAGGCAACTATGCGGTGGAGCATGATAACACATTCAGGGTCCTGTATACCCTGCTATGGGGGCCCTGTATTCCCACTGCTGGGGGCCCTGTAAACCCACTGGGCCACTGTCTACCCACTGCTGGGGGCCCTGTATACCCACTGCTGGGGGGCCTGTACACACACTGAGGGCCCTGTATACAGGGACTGACTGGCACCCTACAGTTTGGGTCGCAACCCTCCCTCACTGGCCCGACACAGGTGAGGACGGGGTGTGGGGGGGGGGTGATGACTGGCGGCCGCCTCACAGTCACCGCAGCTCCCGCATTATCCTATGGCTCGCTCCCAGCCGCAGCCTCGCGCTCCTCACAGCCGCTCGCTAACAGTCGCAGCCGCACGCCACTCACAGACGCTCACTCCCGGACGCAGCCGCGTGCTGATGACGTCATCGCGCGGGCCAGGAGCTTCCGTTTCCGCCTGCTGCTTCAGGGACATGCGGATTATTCATGCTCCTGCAGCCGCATGACCCGTGGCACCTGGGCCAGTCCGCCCCTGCCTGTATACCACAATATGGGGGCATGTATACCCAGCTGGGGGCCTGTATACTCTGCAGGGGAGGTGTATACTCTGCTGGGGGGCTGTCTACCAGTGATAGCCGCTGTATACCAGGATGGCGGTGAATATGTTTTCATAGTTTTTCGGGGCAAAAATAGGGGGGTCGGCTTATACACGGGTCGGCTTATACACGAGTATATATACAGTAAATGCAATATATAACGTGTAAACTCATTTAACTTACTTAGATTGCTCTGTTCCTCATGGTCACTCCGATGGAACGCAGGGAACATCTCTTGGGCGATCTCTCTCCAGGCTGTATTAATTTGGGTCGTATCCCCATAGTCAGGATCTGTAGGGAGCCATAGAAATGGACGAGCCTCCACAAGTGCAATAAGACGCAGTGTGTTCACCGTGCCACGTCCTGCTGCCATGATTGCACTGATGAATGGATCGCTCTGTGTGTGCGCCTGTCAGCGCGACTCGCTTCCTGTTTCCTTAAAGCATGGTGTGTGCTGGAGAATCCCTTCCCTCGCATCATCGGCTACAAGCCTCAAAATAAGAGAAAAACCAGCGAGTTTGGACTCGCACACTTTCAGAGACACATCAGCGAGTTGTAAATGTCATTATTCGCTATTACTCGGGTCCCTATTCATTAACATTGGACTCGCTGGACTCGCAACGAGTCCCGAGTCCTTGACTCGGACTCGTTGGGGTCTTGCGATTCCGAGTCTTTTCGGACTCGCCCATCTCTAATTATTATAGCGTTATTTATTCCATTACGTTTTACATGTGGAGTATACACATACAAGTACAATAAGTATGAACAATACATGGCACAGATGATGCTTTTATCAGCATAACCATCCCGCTCCTCTGTCTATTGAAACAATTGTTGCACAGTCTGAAAGAGGAAGCTTTGAGTGCCTTGCTCGTAGCTATGGAGCAAAATTTTCCAGTGGATTATACTACCCAGCCCATCCTCAACCAATTTTCTCAGCCTACATTGGGTGATGAGGAAAAACAGGACTTGTTGATCTGCACTACAGAGGGAAATAACAACCCCAGCTTCATGTCTGTCCAGCATGGATGGCCTGAAGTGGATGAGCAGGAGGAGGATGCGAGTGTCACGAGTGTGTCAGGAGGCATGGATGAGACTGTAGAGGCCACATGCAGAAGGTCCCAATGTTTGGCCAAACAGCCAAATATCCTAAGAAAATGTCTCCTAGCTTTAAGAAGCTTTCCCCTTTTAGTTAAAGATGGAGGTCACTAGGACCCAGCTGATTCCTTACTTTGAGCTGCTTATATATTTCCCTTGACTCCCAGGATGCACTGCTGGTGATAGCTGTTAAGGTGTTCCTGGGTGCATCCAAGCTCAAAGCAGTGTTTCCTGGAGTCTGTTGGTTTGCTGCTTGAATCTGCTCAAGCTAAGTGTATCTCTTCCCTCTTTGTTTGTTTCCCTTGTGTGTTTCTCTAGTTGCTAGCCGGGCTGACTAGTGATCACCTGCTCTGATCCCTGTGTAGTGGTAGTCCAGGGACAGTCAGGGAATGGGTATCCTGGCGGTGACAGTTGCCGGAACTGTATAGGGATGTTAGGGGAGCCAGGTGTCAGCGCTAGTTGTTCTAGGGGGTCACCATTTCCCCTTTTTGCCCTTAGCATCAGGGACTCCTTCCCCCCTGTCGTCGTCCAGCGCTGGGTGTCTCCCTACACCCAGTGTGAAATTGAGGCAGCGTGAAGAGGAGAGTATAGTTACTGTATATCCTAGTGATGACATTGAACCTTTAGCTGTTTGTAGTTTTCCACACATGGCACAGTTCATATGCAACTGACTTTTCCAATACCTTTTCATGATACACATTTTGGCCAACAACAAATACTGGTTGTACATCTGTCTCAACCCACTCACTGTACAAGGAGAAATTTCTTTCTCTCATTTTGTAGTCAGAAAATGGTTTCACAATGGAATCATTCAATAAGGTGGTTGTAGATCGGAATAAAAAATCAGATATTGCTGGTGGCAGAGGAACCGCCTGTTTTCAAGATCAAGGATTACAGGGGAAAGAGACACACGCACCAGGTGCAAACCAGGTGGGGGTAAAATGTGCAAAATTTGGCCTGTTTCAATAAACCATCACATCACAGGGCTATCTGTGTGTGTAACTATGACAAGGAGGAATAAGTTGACGAAGATGGCATAGGAGTACTTAAGTGATCATACCAGTGACCTTCCTCATGCTTCAGTGCCTTTTAACTATTAGGTGTCCAAATTGCACACTTGGCTGACCTCCCATTATACGCCTTGTAGGTGCTGGCCTGCCCTGCTGCTAGTGTGTTGTCTGTACGTGATTTTAGCTCAACCAGGGCAATCATAACAGGTAGCCACATTCGTTTGTTAATGGAAAATGCAGGCAGGCTTACTGTCATAAAATAAAAAGGGATGGATTCCTACAGCCTTTGTAAGCCCACCAGATGACAGCAAACCAACCTAAATTCAACCAAAATGTTCATTTTTCAAAGTTATCTTAAATAGAGATGATCAAATCTTTTAAAGTTCATGTCGATTTGCTGAACGGTCATATGTTCATCCACTATATCGGCAAAGTTCACTTAATTACCGAACGCCATTCAAATCAATGGTGTCACAATAGTGGTATAGCTGATGAGGGAATGAGAAGCAGGATGACAATAATGGGCAGGACACCTGGGTAGCTCATCTGACCCTGTAGACTGGGACCCTGCTCTCAGAGGGACCTCTGAAGGTGAGAAGGTCTGGGCTACCATCTTTTCCCTCCTCCACAACCAGCCTTGAGCTAACTCCCCATAACCTCCACCCAGGGACTGGGATTGCAAAAGCAAGTTCCCCAAGATGGTAATTTACAAGGATGACAACAGCAGGAAAGCTTCAGCAGACAACACGAATGTCCTACTAGAAACACGGTCAGAATAGAGTGAAACTCTATTAGCGACACCTGTTGGCAGGAAGTGGAACTATTTAAAGGCTATGGGAGTGGACCACTGCATCATCTGACTAACTCAGCAGGATCTCACCACCTGCGGAGCCACAACACCACAGACAACAGCAGCAGCTTCTGACTTTAGCACTATGTGTACCAAAGGAAATGTAATCCCATTTAAATTGCTGCAGAGCATTTCAGAGGACTTCAGAGCAGTCAACACGTGACAAATGGAAGGCAAAATCAAGGGCCTACAAAATCTTTGCTTCATCCTTCCTTCCCTGCCAAATGTCTCATTCTTTGAAAGCCATAATATTGCATTTCTTTTAAGGCCACGTCACACGCTTCAATATCGTTAACGATATTGCTGAAACGTCACTGTTTTTTAATCGCTGAAATGATATTGTTTGTGCGCTGTTGCGTGTAACCGGACGATCTTTTCTCGAAAAATCGTTTGATCGCTCATCACAGATTTGAGATTCTGACCTCCAATCCATCGTGCGTCATTCAATTAACCAGCGTTCAAACTGCTGCATCGTTGTGTGTGACACCGCGATAACGATTTTGTGAACGACTTCGCCTATTCACAACATTGAACAAGTATCGTTCCGGGGTTGTGAGAACGATAGCTGCTCACTGCATCGTTGGCGCCTCGTTCACAATATCTAGACGTATGACATCTCACCAACGATCTTGAAAGATTGACCGAACAATCTCGTTCACGGGAGATCGCTCGTCCGATAGTTAACGATATTGAAGCGTGCGACGTGGCCTTTAGGCTTTCACTGTTGACATATAAGATTTAAAATTCCCCGCTAAGGAAAGGAGGGGCAGAGGGTGAGTTCTTTGGTCAGTGATCATTTACAAAATCTAGTGTCCAATTCTTGTTACACAGAAAACATGAGGGGGGGGGGGTCATGGTCACAGGTTAGGGGTGTCATATCTAAGAATATGGAAGACATATTTTTATTATATGTTCCTGACACTGTTTGCCCCATATGTATTGTGCTTTGCCTTGCAAGGGATGTGACCTCACTGAAAGAATTAGTGTGGATTGGTGGGAAAGAGGTGAGTTCTAACAAGTGTAGAAAAATTTCTGCCACCTAGTTAGCGAACCAATAGGTGGTACACTTAGAATAGACAGTCTAAAATTATAGAGCAAATTTATCAAAGAGCTCGAGGCACTATAATAAATCTGCTACATTTTAAGACTGCTTAGACTATGTTTGCACGTGAATTAGATGCAAAAGTATTCCCCATTGGCTGTGCAAGGAAGAAATACATTTTAGGCCCCTTTCACATCAGCGTTTTTTGCCGATCGCGGCAGATGCGGTGAAAAACCCGCATCTGCCGCGATTACCGCATAACCGCTGCACTTGCGGCACAGTTGCAGCAAGCCCCATGCAATGTCTATGGGGCTTGCGGTAAGTGTGCGGCCGGTGCGGCAAGTGTGGTTTCGCCACTTGCGGCAGGTGCAGCCGCGAAAAAAAAACGCGGTCAGACGCGTTTTTTTGCAGCCGCACCTGCCGCAAGTGCCGATACCGCACTTGCCGCACCTGTTGCAAGCCCGCATAGACATTATATGGGACTTGCCGCAACTGTGCCGCAAGTGCAGCGTCACCCTTATTTTATCAATATATGTTACTTTACAGTGTAAAGATATTTTAACGGAAAAATGCGTCTGGCTCAGGTGGTAAGGCAAAATCAGTAACTGAGTCTAAAAAGATCTAAAAGTGAGTCTTCTAACATACGACATCCATAGCTACACATAAAACAGAAAGGACATGCTGTGATCCAGAATATTTTTCCAACTTCTCTTATGAGGGTCAAGACATATTTTTTTTGTTAACCTGGAGATGTAAAATTAGTCACATTTAACCTGAAATCAAATCTGGGTAGCATTTGAGATTTGTATACCTTTGTAATGTCATATGTTAACCTGATTTAGAAAGTTTATTTTATTAGATTTCATTTCTGTGTTAAGTCCCTTGACATAAAAATATCAGGGCTATCATAAATCTTAAATAATTGTAAATTTCTCTCATTTCACACAGAGGAATTTGTGTAACAAATGTTTAGCATAAAACTGGGTCTGATTTTATTATATTTCTTACAGCATAGGTATAACAAATGATCTGTTGATTGCACCAAAGGCATAAGGTATTATCAATTATGAAGTAGCATGAATAAAGTATGCTTATTTGCAGTATTAAACAATCCAACGACTTTAAAATCACAATTTTTTAAGAATATGTTTGTTAAATGCAATTTGTTTTTCTAAAAATGTATTGTGTGTTTGAATTTTTTTATTCTGAATGCTGAGTTTTATTACAGCCAAAACATGAATCAACTGAAAAAAACAAGAACTGAATCATGCTCTTTTTTTTTTTTGTTCATTTTTTCATTAGTTTTTGTATCATTTTCTTCTAAACAACAACAATATATTATGGCATAACTACAGTAATAATTTTCTTTCATAAATCAACAGTACAAAGATACACTTTGCAATGTTAGCCTATTTATCACTTTTTCTCTCGACCTCCATCTCCTGCCAGCATTCTCAAAAACTGCTCAAATGTTCTTCAGAACTTTCTACCCTAAGCTAGCTTATTATATTTGCTTTTTGTAAAAGACTTTGGAGAGAGGAGAGTGAAGAATCTGGGGGGAAGAAAGAATCAGAGGCACAAAAGAGATGTTGGAGCTTCTAGTAGCTATAGTCTGCACAGTTGCTCCATTCATTAGAAACCATTAAAATGAAGGAAACTCTAATGGACAATAATCATGTTACTTCTTTGTTTTATATAAGGCTTGGTTCACATTTGCGTTCGGCACTGCAGCGTATGCAGCGCATACGCAGTGCCGAACGCAAACATTTTCATGTGAACGCAGCAGAGATTGTCCTCATGCATTCACATGAAAATGTGATGTGAGCCACCCTGCCATCCAATCAGTGGTGGCGGCTGGGAGGCGGAGATCAGCGGTGGAGATCCAGGTAGCCACCGCTTATCTCTTTCTCCCAGCTGCCGCCGCTGATCTCCCTCCCACCGCCGCTGGTTCACTTGGAATAGCGGGCGGTGAAGCCAGCGGTCAAGTCGGCTTTCCCGCCCTGCTATTTCAAAAGAACAGCTGATGAACAGCTGACTTCCTCAGCTGTTCATTTGATATAGCATCCTCTGACGAAGCTGCACAGGAGGCAGCGATACCGGTGGGGTCTTTTCCCACTCGGGCACCTGTGTCACAGACTGGTAATCTCTCTCCTTCTCATTCCCTTCTCCCCCTGTCCTTCTGACCAACTGGTCAGTACACAGCACATGCTTACAGAATGCAAGCTCTTGTTATGGCATTCATGTGTAGCAGGAAAGCACAGCCCTGGTAGATTGATGTGCAGTGATATGCAATTTGTAATACTATGATCAGGGCTGGTGCAACAATAATATGCTGTATGTGGGGATATTGAAGTGATAGATACCAGTGATGCCAGTTGTTAATTGCAGCCTCACAGATATATTAGACAGCTTATACTGACTGTATCAGGGACTTGTTGGTCACCCATTAACAGGCGTATACACTGTAGACCCCGTTACCACCATGAACCTCTGGTAATATTGTTTATTTGTTAATATTTACCCTACTGAGGGGTCCACAACAGGGTATACTCTCACTATAATATATACGTGATTACTCAGCAGGGTGTTTTAACCTTGAGTTGTTTCTCTGACTATATAGTGTTAGATTCATGTAAGAGGTCTGTGAACCCTCATAGATAGTGGTATTTCATTGTAAAGCTCAGAGAGACTATACTGCTAACTGGAGTGATACACTCTCACTTCCAGATTGTTTGATCCCCTGACCTATGGAGTGACCTCCTATGCTCCCTATACATTAAACTCTGAGCCCCGCTGGGTCCTGATTTATTTATTTATTTACTTTTGACTGTCTATGCTGATGTATAAATTGCTGCAATTAATTTGTTTGATCTGACATTTGTCATATATAATGGTGCCCTTGTCTGGTTTCATTACCAATTTTAAATGGTTTTAACTTCCTTTTGTCTGTACACTGTTCCAATAAAATTTTGTATATATTTTGTAGTATTACAGGTGTGCTCCCATACTTTCTTATATGTCATGTCTCTTTCTGCTGTTTTCATTTGAAATAGCAGGGCGGGAAAGCCAACTTCACCGCAGGCTTCACCGCCCGCTATTCTAAACAAACCAGTGGCGGCGGCAGGAAGAGGAAAGAAAAAAAAGAAGAAGAAGAAAGAAGAAGAAAGAAGAGGAAAGAAGAAGAAAGAAAAAAGGCTAGGGTCTGCAGCGTTTCCTGTGTGGCGCTGTAAAGACGCTTTGTTGGGACGGTAAATATGGGGTAATTAGGGGCAGCGTTATCCAGCTATGCGGTGCTGGGGAAAGTACTATGTTAAAAGCGCAATCCGGTAGGCTAGGGTCCAAACGTAAATGTGACCCTAGCCAAAGAAGAAGAAAGAAAAAGAAGAACAGAACTGCGGGACAGGATTCACCTGTAGATTACCTCGGAGGAGGTCATCATCGGCAGTGTCTCTGTGCTTGCCAGCAGATGGCAATGCGCACAGATTCACTTTCATTTATTTTCTGTGCTCAGCTGTCTGCTTGTTTATAAAACAAGCATAGAGCTACACACAAAAAAATCAAACATTTTGCGTTCGGCTGCGCATAAATTATGCGCAGCCAAAAGCAAACGCAGCTGAGTGCAGTCACAAACAGGTACTATGCGTTCCCATGTTAAACATAGGAGCGCATAGTGCTTGCGTTTTGCTGCGCTCAGATGCACTGCGTTTCATGCGCAAATGCAAAGCCAGCCTAAGGCTGGTTTCACACTGATGTTTTTCACTATCCGTGGGAATCCCGCATCCATTTTCAGCCACATTGACTTTCAATGGGGCCGTGTAAACTTGCAGGTGCATCCAGTTTTGCACTTTTTTTTCCTGATCTGGGTGGTCACAGTTTTTTACCTGAGACCAAAAACGCAAGTTGGTACATTTTTGGTCTGTGTGTCAAAAACCGTGACCACCCGGATCCAGGACAATGTATGATGAATTAAAATGGGGCTCTATGTAATTCACATCCAGGGCACTCTGGATCCCGCTGGATCCAGACACCCGGATCCAGGTTTTGGAACTGCGCATGCTCAGAATGCAGCTACAAATGACACACCCCCTAGGGAGTGTGTAATTTGTTTCCAGATCCGACAGAAATAGGTTAGAAGCCAGAAGAGACTGTCTGCTCTCGCACGGATCCATGAGTTCGTGATAATACCAGTGTGGGTGCAGATAGTTGCATCATTCCAGGGGACTCCAGGGGAATCTTGGGGGATGCAGGGTTTACTGCATTCCCCTGGATAAAAAAAATGCTAGTGTGAAACTAGCCTAAGGCTAGGGTCAGACTTGCGTCTGCACTAGCCTACAGAATCAGTTAGAAACTTAGATTCTGGCAGTAGCAGCGCATAGCGTTACCTGCATATAATGCTATATGCGCTGCCAGGCTATGTGTCTCTATGGCAACCGGAAGTTTACCGCAGCAGCCGGTTCCACAGACAATCCCCGGATGTGCGCTTTTGATGAGCGCATAGGAAACGCTGTTTGCTGCATTTTTCTGTGCGCTCATCAAAAGCGCATATCCAGGGATTTTCTGTGGAGCCATCAGCAGCGGTAAACTTCCGGTTGCCATAGAGATCCATAGCCTGGCGGCGCATAGCGTTACATGCTGGTAACACTACGCGCTGCTACTGCTGGAAACTAAGTTTCTGACGGATCCTGCAGGCTAGGGGCAGACACAAGTCTGACCCTAGCCTAAGGTATTCTACAATATCTCATGAAAGAAAATATCAAAATGATTTTGCATAAGATTTGAAAAGTATGCCTGCTTTTTTTCAAGAAATATAGTGATTCTTGTTTATGGGCTGTATTGGAGATACACTGTTATAAGAGATAAAGCTAGAGATGATAAAACTTTAACCCTAGAGGACCCTATTACAAAAGCAGAGATCCACGATACTCTAAACTGGTGTTTTTCTACTAACATGAGTGAAGACTTGGACCCATGTATGGTGTGGGAGGAACACAAGTGTGTGGTTAGGGGAATTTTATTAAAACCGCTGCCCAGTTAAATCGGGAGCGGATGGAGGACGTATCTGGCTTGCTGGGTGAGATCAGCGCTTTAGAAGCATTACACAAAAATCACTGAGGTCTATTCTGAGCCATAAGATGAAAGCAATGTTCACCAAATGCCGACATTTTTATTACAAACACGGCAACAAGAGTGGCAGAGCGCTGGCTACTGCCTTGAGAACTCAAAATATACGTAACCTCTATTACTGATCAGTCCAGTAAACAAACGCAAATTATTTCTGAGATTGCAGAGGTCTTTAAGGTTTACTATGTGTCCCTCTATTCAATAGATAAAACTGACGAGGAGATACAAAATACTGAGATTCGAGATCGCATACATTCGTACATATGGAACTCTGGATTACCTGTCCTACCAGCTGCAGAGTCTGACCTCCTTGATCGACCCTTTTCGGAAGATGAACGTCTAACAGCTATAAAAAAGAGACTAACACAGGGAAGGCACAGGGGTCGGATGGACTCTCCCTTCTTTGCTACAGGGCATTCTTAGGGTCCTTATCACTTCTGGTTTCATGTCTGAATTCAATACCCAGGGGACCTAGTTTGCCAATTGACTCACTGCAGTGTACACATTTCAGTCATTCAGAAACTTGGAAAAGACCCAGCCTTTTGCTCAAATTACAGATCAATTTCACTCCTCAATGTGGACATAAAGCTTTTTGCAAAAATGTTAGTCTCGAGACTGGCCCCTTTGTTCCCTACCTTAATTCACCCTGAGCAGGCTGGATTTATGGGGGGGAAGCGAGGCCAGATATAATACAACCAAACCTCTAAATCTCATTTATAGAGAGAATTTAAGATCTTCGCCTTTAATGCTCCTCTCCACGGATGCTGAAAAGGCATTCGACAGGGTGAATTGGACATTTATGTTTGAAACACTGTCGAATTGGCCTAAAATCCAATATGCTCAGCTAGATCTCGGCCTTATATTCAAAGCCTTCGGCCAGGGTGAAGGTGAATGGGTTCTTATCCTCAGACGTTTCTATTTATAATGGCACAAGGCAGGGATGTCCACTCTCCCCCTTGATTTTTATACTCACATAAGAGTCATTCCTTAGGAAAATAAGAGCAAATGAGGGCATTCAGGGTCCAATGATCAAAGGCATACCATATAAAATTGCGGCCTATACAGATGATTTATTATTCTTTTTTACTTCGCCTACTTTGTCCCTGCCAAATCCCATGACTGAGTTTGAGACATATGGGACTCTATCTAATTTTAAAATACATTTTTTTAAATTGGTGGCCCTGAACATTAAAAATAGCTCCTCTTCTGTAGCCCCTTTAAAGAGAGCATATGATTTTAATTGGATACATGACACAATCAATTATTAAGACATTAGGCTCCATATGGACACTCATATGACTTTTTCCCTCAACTATCCCAAACTACTTCATGCAATACAGAAGGACCACTTAAAATGGATGAAAAAAGCCTTCACATGGATTGGGAGAAGCACAATCTTTAAAATGAACATCCTTCCTAGGATCCTGTACGTATTTCTGGCTCTCCCAATCATGGCTCCCTCCTCCTTTTTCAAAAATCTGACATCAATACAATCCAGATTTATCTGGGGAGAGAAACCTCCATGTATCAGTTCAAAGGTCTTATACCGCACTAAATCGACTGGTGGTATTGCGTTCCCCAACCTTAAATTTTACTATCTAGCAAGCCATCTCACAAGAATACTGGCTTGGTATAGAAATGGTGAGATGAAGGCATGGGTTGGAGTAGAGCAGAATTTCTCGAGTGTACCTTTGGAGGGAATACCCTGGATAGCATCTAGTCGACTGAATGAACTTAAAGACCACCCTACCATTGGTGTCACCTTGGCTTGCTGTGAGGTTATTTCAAGCACACATCATACTTCGGTAGTCCCTGTTATACCCGATCCTGGGCAATCCACTGTTTCCACTGGGAATGGAAGATCCGGTTTTCCGCTTTTGGTTGAGGGAAGGTTTTTTCAAGGTAAAACATTTTGACAATGGACGCACCTGGCCAACGAGGGAGGAACTCATGTGTCTTCAGTCCCCTCACGACGTAGACACTTGGAATATGGCTGCACAGTTTTTAACCCTTCATCCTCCCTACTTAAATTTTCTGAGATAATGACCATTGGGTTTTTATTGGCTGTAAGGCATAATCATCAACATTTAGCAACAAGAATACCCCACACACCATCCCATATATAGGTAAGAGCATGTGAGCCCTCGCTGACAGGTTCCTCTCCCTCCCCGTACCCATATGACTTGATTGTCCATATATATTGTACTTGTCTTTGTCTGCCATTTCCATATGTAAAGCACCATAGAATCTAATGGAGCTATATAAATAACTAATAATAATAATACCCTATACAAAAATGGTAGCTATGAACAAAAAGTCCCACTATACACTCAATAAATTATTTTTTTGTATTTTAGAAAGTGACGCACTGAGTGGACCATCTAACCCTAAGCTCGCATTGAATATACTTACCCTAACTCTGTTGTCATCGGTAGCCCGGCATCTAGAAGCCAGTATTTGAGATTGCAATTGTACGTTTTAACCTGTGCACATTTTTAATTATAATTTTATTGATGGTATACACAACATATTATAACTTCATTTTCATTTTTATTTTAATAAAAATCCCGAAGAAGGGTTAAGTAAATTTTCGGTGTACTCTTCCTTCATAGTCACCTATAGGGGTACTGTTAGCGCTGGGCCTTAACCATAAATAAAACTATACTGTAATGCACCACTAGGGCAAGTTATACACCATACTCCCTTCAGGTTTACAAGCAGAAACAGGTGTTTAGGGAGGTATGTGAATACCACCCACCTTAAACACAATTCCCAGGAGCTAGCTCCGGTGTTTAAACTATTATCTAATATATAAAGCTGAATGTGTGTATGTATGTGTGTATATCCGGGATTGGCATCTACACCGTCGCAGCTACAGCCACAAAATTTTGCAGAGTCACACGTCTGGACCCCGGGAGCGTCATAGGCTATGTTGTGAGGCGAAATTTTAACCCTGCGCGTTCCAGTTCACCAAACTATTTTGCCCCTATCTACATAATGGGAAAAAAGGGAAAGGAAACGTGTGGGAGGAAAATCGACAGCTATCAGCTATAGAGACAAAATCTTGCACAGTCACACGTCTGGACCCCGGGAGCGTCATAGGCTATGTTGTTAGGCGAAATTTTAACCCCGCGCATTCCAATTCACCAAACAATTTTGCCCCTATCTACATAATGGGGAAAAAGTGCCAGTTACCAGTTGACAGTTGTGAATGAGAGGGGCTTAATGATGGCACCAAAGACTAACAGCATATACCAGCATATAGTCACTAAGGTGGGGCCCCAACATGAGATATTCACCACGCACATGGGACATGTATACACACCACACGCACACAAAGAGTAACAGCAAGTGTATAGTCGCTAAGATGCAGCCCCAACATTGGATACTCACCACGCACCCGAACAAACACACACCACAAAGAGACAGACACAACACAGAGACACCCCCACACCCCCAAGGGGACACACACACACTCTATAGCGACACATGCACTCACCCCACAGGGACACACACACCACAAAGAGACACACATAACACAGACACACACCACACAGACCCCCCCCCCCACAGGGACACACACACATAGCCACCCTATAGGGACACATGCACTCACCCCACAGGGACACACACACCACAAAGAGACACACACACCACACAGACCCCCCCCACAGGGACACACACACATACACACCCTATATGGACACATGCACTCACCCCTCAGGGACACAAACACACCACAAAGGGACACACACAACACAGATACACACACACACCACAGACCCCCACACAGGGGCGCACACACATACACAGCCTAAAGGGACACATGCACTCACCCCACAGGGACACACACACACACCACAAAGAGACACACACAACAGAGACACACACCACACAGACCCCCCCCCACAGGGACCCACACATACACACCCTATAGGGGCATCACCCCACAGGGACACACACACATACCACAAAGAGACACACACAACAGAGACACACACCACACAGACCCCATCCCACAGGGACACACACATACACACCCAAGGGACACACACACCACACAGACAGACACAGATGTGCACAAATCACCTCACACAACTCGCCTCATACGTGTGCTATCTTTATTTTCCAAACATAAACATCTGATTAAAAACAGCCAATGTGCCACACATGTGCCATATAGGGAATTAAGGCAGATGTCAGTCACATGAGCTATCTATTATGTGTATGTGTGAGGTAACATATACTGCCCGGCCAGGGGAAGGGTTTACTGTTCGCTGCCTATAGCAATCAATCACAGCTCAGCTTCTATTTTCCTACAGGTCATTAAAATGACATATTCAAATTCTATTTTGTTATAGCTAACAGCAGTTATTTATTAACCCGGGCGTAGCCGGGTACTACAGCTAGTCTAATATATAAAGCTGAATGTTTGTATGTATGTATGTATGTGTCTATATCCGGGATTGGCATCTACACCGTTGTAACTACAGCCACAAAATTTTGCACAGTTACACATCTGGACCCCGAGAGCGTCATAGGCTATGTTGTAAGGCGAAATTTTAACCCTGCGCGTTCCAGTTCACCAAACAATTTTGCCCCTATCTACATAATGGGGAAAAAGTGCCAGTTACCAGTTGACAGTTGTGAATGAGAGGGGCTTAATGATAGCACCAAAGACTAACAGCACATACCAGCATATAGTCACTAAGGTGGGGCCCCAACATAAGATAATCACCACGCACACACAAAGAGTAACAGCAAGTGTATAGTCGCTAAGATGCAGCCCCAACATTGGATACTCACCACGCACCCGAAAACGCACACACACACCACAAAGAAACACACACAACACAGAGACACACACACACCCCCAAGGGGACACGCACACACCCTATTGCGACACATGCACTCACCCCACATGGACACACACACACGCCACAAAGAGACACACACAACACAGACACACACCACACAGACCCCCCCCACAGGGACACATACACATAGCCACCCTATAGGGACACATACACTCACCCCACAGGGACACACACACCACAAAGAGACACACACACACCACACACCACACAGACCCCCCCCACAGGGACACACACACATACACACCCTATAGGGACACATGCACTCACCCCACAGGGACACACACACCACAAAGAGACACACACAACACAGATACACACACACCACACAGACCCCCCCATAGGGACACACACACATACACACCCTATAGGGACACATGCACTCACCCCACAGGGACACACACACACCACAAAGAGACATACACAACAGAGACACACACCACACAGACCCCACCCCCCACAGGGACACACACACATACACACCCTATAGGGACACATACACTCACCCCACAGGGACACACACATACACACACCTCAGGGACACACACACCACACAGACACAGATGCGCACAAATCACCTCACACAACTCGCCTCATACGTGTGCTATCTTTAATTTCCAAACATAAACATCTGATTAAAAACAGCCAATGTGCAACACATGTGCCATATAGGGAATTAAGACAGATGCCAGTCACATGAGCTGTCTATTATGTGTATGTGTGAGGTAACATATACTGCCCGGCCACGGGGAGGGTTTACTGTTGGCTGAAGATTTATTAGGCTGCCTATAGCAATCAATCACAGCTCAGCTTCTATTTTCTTACAGGTCATTAATATGACATATTAAAATTCTATTTTGTTATAGCTAACATCAGCTATTTATTAACTCGGGCGTAGCCGTGTACTACAACTAGTATATTATAACACACATTGAAAAAGGTCACTCTGTTTGTAACAACAACAATGCTATATAACACATTTGGTTTTTTTATATTGAATTACTGAAAATAGTTACTTTTTGATGATATTCTAATTCATGGAGATGCACCTGTATTTCTAGAAAGACACCTCTGAGTTTTGGCCAAATACTAATGCTTGGAAACTTCTAAGCCTTGATACTGTGCAAGAAGAAGGAGGTGTGAGTCTAATATCATACTCCTTTTTCTTCCCTTTTAGGGATGGGCGAGTCTACTCGCTAGGACTCGTTACTCGGCGAGTAGTAAGGGAGTCGCAGGACTCGGTACTCTGCGAGTTTCCCAGCGATTACTCGCACAGTAACGAGTCCAATGCAAGTTAATGGCCATCCTAGTTTTGTCAGAGTTTACTTTTTCACACTCGCTAGACTCGCTATATCACATCGCTATGTAGCTTGAATCTCCCCAAAGCAGTGAGTCTGAGCGATTCTGAGCGAGTCTGAGCGAGTCTACGAATCCGAGTCCTGAATACTGTATTCGGGACTCGCGAATACAGAATCTGTTATGCTCCGACAAAGCTTCAGAGACATCCTAGCGTGTTAGGTCAGAAAACTTGCGAAGATGGACAAGCATGTTAGCCAATCATATTCAGTAATGCCACAGCCATGATGGTTGTGGCAGGACTATGATTGGCTTCTGTCCATCGTGATGCCATGTATGTATGAGAGGCGAGGCTGTATATAAGCCTTGCCACTGCCATTTCCTCCACTTTCCAGTGACGATCTGAGCCTAGTGCAGGGTGAGGCAGATGCTGGAGCAGATCATGGGGAGTGTCAGTCAGTGTAGGGAAACTTCAAGATTCCTTAAATTTAACCCAAACAGCTCTTCTGAGAGCTACCAGGAGGACAGAGAAGTACTGTGTAGAGGAGTGTAGGCAGGCAGGGAGGAGCAGCCTTACAGTGCACACAGGACCGACCTCATAGCTTAGGCTGTCTTCACATTAGCGTTCCCCTCCGCAGTGTTCTGCGGAGGGGATCCGCAAAGTGTGCGCAGTGGCCGCCAGCTCCTATCTTTATAATGGGAGCGCACCGTGCTGCGCTTGACAGCGCATGACCGTGCGCACCCATTCACTCCTATATGTGATCTGTGCGCAGGCGGATGCCTGCGTACAGATCACACACTCTCGTCCGCACCAGGGACGCGACATGTTGCGTCCCTGGTGCGGGCGAGAGTGTGTGATTTGCATCCGCCTGCGCTCAGATCACTCATGGCGGGCAATGGGAGCGCACGGCGGTCTGCAAGCATCTGCAGACACCGTGCGCTCCATTATAAAGATAGGGGCTGCGGTCTGCATGCAGAGGCTTGCAGATGCCTCCGCAGAACGCTGCGGAGGCATCTGCAAATGTGAAGGCAGCCTTAGCTTACTCACTCAACTTTCCTAATAGCTGAAGTCAGAGGCTTAGGGTAATTTCACACTAGCGTTTATTAGAAATCGCGGCAGATTCGGTGAAAAAAACGCATCTGCCACGATTACCGCATACTGGCTGCACTTGCGGCACGGTTGCGACACAGTTGCGGCAAGCCCCATACAATGTATAGGCGGGCTTGCGGCAGGTGCGGCAAGTGCAGTTTTGGCACTTGCGGCAGGTGCGGCCGCGAAAAAAACGCGAGTGCCAAAACCGCACTTGCCACACCTGCCGCAAGCCCGCCTATACATTGTATGGGGCTTGCCGCAACTGTGCCGCAAGTGCAGCCGGTATGCGGTAATCGTGGCAGATGCGTTTTTTTCACCGCATCTGCCGCAATTTCAAATAAACGCTAGTGTGAAAGTACCCTTAGCTGAGGTACTATTTCTTATTTTTTTGCACCTGATAGATTTTGGGTCATAATAACCCCTTCAGCTTTATTTTCTCTGTGGCAGACCAGTGCGTTGCTGCTCTCCTACCTGCAAATAAGACAAACACATGCGAGTTTGGCCTCGGACACAGCAGCAAAAAACTGTTGCGAGTCGGGTTTCCAAAACGGCAATGCGAGCGCTTTCCGAGACACATCTGCGATTTGTAAATCGCACATTACTCGCTATTACTCGCTTCCCCATTCATTAACATTGGACTCGCTAGACTCGCAACGAGGAGCGAGTCCCGGGCTCGGATTTGCTAGAGTCAAGCGATTCCGAGTAATTTAGGACTCGTCCATCACTATTCCCTTTTCCTTTTTTCTTTTCTTTTTTTTTAAATCTATATGCATTTTCACTTTTATAGACTAGTACCATCTAGGTCTATCCTCTTTAAATATAATAAGTAAAAGTTATATTTTACATTTAGTTTAAACACTGTCTGCATAATTCATAGTGTATTGTATTTTGGTATTTTCCTTTTAGATTACACCCAGCTAATAATTATTCACCATGCTTATTCTCCTTTTCACCATGCTTATTCCCCTTTTCCCATGACCTTGGGATTTCCCACTCTTGTTTAAGGCTAGGGTCACACATGGCAATCCGTTTTTGTGTTTGTTTTTGAAAACTGATCCGTTTTTTGTAGGGAACTATTTGGCCATTTGTGTCTTTTGTTTTGCTTGAAAAACAGATCCGTTAACGGATGGTGCCTATATGTACCATGTGTTAGCGGATAGGAGTCTTTTTTTGGTGCTGTTTTTAAATTTGGACATAAATATTCATGAATAGCCAAACCCTTCAGCCAATAAAAAGGGCAGATCATTTTGGGGTGTGACCACCTTCCTTTAGGAGACTTTGTATCTGTCACCACTCTGAGGAGATTATGGATCTTGAGATTGATTTGTGTGACGCCCCTGCGTCCAGGAGGCCACAAAGGGAACTTCAGCCAGGCAGGTAGGACGACAGTTGCACAACAACACCCTCACAGCCCACACAAGCCACGTACAGTAGAGGGCAGCATCCAGCCCTGAGCTTGGAGACTCTAGGCAGGCAAGGGGTGGTGGATTTAGAGGAGTGGGTGGGGCACACACGTAGTCAGTGACTAACAGTAGAAATAGTGAAGGGGGAGGAGGAAGGAGTCAGTAGGCCGAGGTAGGCTGAGCAGTAAAGACTGAATCACACGTCCTGGAAGAGTGAGGTGTAGGAGCGCAGAATCTGTACCGAGCCAGGGTGAGCCGGAGGAGAGAGAAAGCCCGTCCGAAACCAGATCTCCAGGAGTGTGAGTGGACGGAGAGGGAAGGTGATACCCGGGCCCTAGACTTACAGCTGAGACGACCGACTGCAGGCGGAGTAGCCCTCCTATGATACTGAAAGACGCAGAGGGAGAGAGCCTGGTAGAGCCTCACCTTGAGGACTGCTGGAGGCTGGGCTGAGTAGAGTGTCGGCTCTAGAGGGGACCGTAGTTTTACCCAGAATCCCCAGACAACCGACGGGGGACCAAAGCTGCATGTTAGGGTCCCTACCCCAAAGGACAGGCAGCTCAGTGACGACCAGGAGGACCCACAGGGGCCCGAGTCACCGCCATACTGTCCGGAGACACCCACCTAGTGAACACAGAACGTTAACAGCCCGGAAAGGACACAGAGAGGGGCGTAACTACCACAGGTGCAGGGGTTGCGATCGCACCCGGGCCCTGCAGCCTAGGGGGGCCTCAAAAGTCTCTTTGGCCCATAGAAAAAGACAAATAATATTAAAGATTTGCAATGATTGTGGGCCCCGTTGGAGCTTTCGCATCGGGGCCCCAGAGCCTGAAGTTATGCCACTGGACACAGAGATAGTGTGAGGGGTCACAGAGAGAGAGACCTGGCTGCAGAGAGTAAAGGGAACCTCGGAGGGGAGAGTGAGCCCGTATACTGAACTGAACTGAGACTCGTAAGAACTGTAACTGAACTGTGAGCTGTACTGAAAGCTTTGGAATTAAACACGGAAAACCCTGAATCTGCTTCCCTTGTGTCTCTGCTTGAATGCCATTCCCTCCATATAGGATTACAGCAAATCCCCACCTGCAGAGCTACAGCCTGTCAGCTCCAGCGCATAGGAAGGATTCCTGCAGCGTCTGCATAGTAAGTGTACTGCACACTCCACAATAGACTCTAACCCTTACTGCCCCGGGGAACACAGTTCTACCCACTGGAACTATTCCATCTACGCTGCTATTTCATCATCCCCGAAGGTTCTGCAGCAGCGGCGGCCCCATCACAGGCCGCATATAGTGGGTGGCGTCATGACTGACAATCCCCTGTAAATATTCCCCTATTTTATTGTCGAGCCATGGGCACGGTCTGGACCAGGACCACCCGTGACTTCCCCAGTAGCAGACCCGGTCCAGTACCGAGTACCCTTGTCCCACTGGGCCCGACAACCTGGCGTCACGAACAGGATCTACCCGGTCCAAAAGAATTGGACCCCGTGCGCCTAAAACAACGTGTTCTGGACTTTCCCGCCAAAATCTGACCTTAATGGCGGCCATAGAAGCTTAGCGCCATGTGCAGAGGAGGCGTAACCAAAACGCCCATCGTGGACCGGCCCGGTCCAAGGCGCAAAGAGAAGGACCCGCCCTGGCTCCCCTTAACTCCGGGAGAGCCAGCCGTCACTCTGAAGGAAGAGCCTCCGCCCCTGGTCCCTCCTACCAATGAGAAGCTGGCGGGAACCAAAGCGGAAATCTTCATCAGGAGGGGGCGGAATGAGCAACCGGAAACGATGCAGTCGCCATTACAAGACACAAGGACGGAAGCGGAGGCTGCCAACAAGAGTGCTGCACCCGGAAGACCACAAGTGATCCCGGAGGGCCCACGGAGTGACCCGGTGGAGGAACCCGGCCAGGGAGAGACCGTGTGTGACCAAAGCGAGATGGCAGAAGGCGGCAGAGAGCGTCTAGACGTCCGAGACACCCGGAGGGGTGTGCTGCAACTGCTGCCCCAGCAGATGACCCGTGTTCAAGAGCAACATACCCGGATCCAGATTGATATCAGTCACCATCAGCAAACTTATCCGACTTTGTCCATGCAACCCGGCTGGGTTGAAGACACCCGTGATCGCGTGGAGAGCGAGGATGGATGCCGCACCACGACACTAGTGGATCTATCTGTGCCCAGCGCTATACCGCACCTAGCGACAAGAGAAGCCGACCCACTAGGAGCCTTACCGGAGGGATATCTGCCGTTACCGCAGCCCCTGATCCTGTCACCTGCGACACTAGAGGTGAGAGGGGAGCACCTCCGCTGCTGGTGGAAGTGGGATGAAACCAGTGATGATATGATGGGCCTTGTAGGAGATCCCGATGGCCCCGTAGGCCCTGCAGAAGTAATAACCCGAGATGAATACCTGAGGAGATGTAGCAGGAGATGGGAATAGGAAGAATTAGGACGGATAGAAAAGAAGCGGGAAATGATCGCGCGCACGCAATATTTAAAAGCTGTTGCCAGACGAGATGTAAGCCTTAACAGATCCCAGAGGCATGAAGGCAGAATCGTTAAAATTAAACCTGCAGAGGGTTATTCCTTTGCTCGAGAGGCCGGAATAGACTGTGATATTTTCATTAACCGCCGTGATGTGGAATCGCACCTTCCAGAAAGGCACCCGGACAGGGAAGTGCAGGTTGGAGAGTGGGTCTCCTATATCATAGTGCAAGGAGCAAGAGACCCGTACGGCATCAGAGTACAGAGATTGTGTTTAAATGCAGAAGAAGATGACATCCCTGCCTTGGAAGATCCTGATCCAGTAGTACCACCGGACCCAATTGCTGATACGGGTCCTACAATTGACTTAGAGACTGTTCCAGTAAAACCTACAGCAGATGCAGCTACGGAAACTCCAGAGTTACCTGTTAATTCAAGCGCTGCAAGACCTTGAGTTGTTCCCAAGGAAAAGAGAACCACAGATACTCCCATGGAAGATCAAGCAAGAAGGAAAGAAGGAGTGATAGGTGAGGTGTAGGAGTGCAGAATCTGTACTGAGCCAGGGTGAGCCGGAGGAGAGAGAAAGCCCGTCCGAAACCAGATCCCCAGGAGTGTGAGAGGACGGAGAGGGACGGTGATACCCGGGCCCTAGACTTACAGTTGAGACGACCGATTGCAGCCGGAGAAGCCCTATGATACTGAAAGACGCAGAGGGAGAGAGCCTGGTAGAGCCTCACCTTGAGGACTGCTGGAGGCTGGGCTGAGTAGAGTGTCGGCTCTAGAGGGGACCGTAGTTTTACCCGCGATCCCCAGACAACCAACAGGGGACCACAGCTGCATGTTAGAGTCCCTACCCCAAAGGACAGGCAGCTCAGTGACGACCAGGAGGACCCACAGGGGCCCGAGTCACCGCCATACTGTCCGGAGACACCCACCTTGTGAACACAGAACGTTAACAGCCCGGAAAGGACACAGAGATAGTGTGAGGGGTCACAGAGCGAGAGACCTGGCTGCAGAGAGTAAAGGGAACCCCAGAGGGGAGAGTGAGCCCGTGTACTGAACTGAACTGAGACTTGTAAGAACTGTAACTGAACTGTGAGCTGTACTGAAAGCTTTGGAAGTAAACACGGAAAACCCTGAATCTGCTTCCCTTGTGTCTCTGCTTGAATGCCATTCCCTCCATATAGGATTACAGCAAATCCCCACCTGCAGAGCTCCAGCCTGTCAGCTCCAGCGCAGAGGAAGGATTCCTGCAGCGTCTGCATAGTAAGTGTACTGCACACTCCACAATAGACTCTAACCCTTACTGCCCCGGGGAACACAGTTCTACCCATTGGAACTATTCCATCTACGCTGCTATTCCATCATCCCCGGAGGTTCTGCAGCAGCGGCGGCCCCATCACTGGCAGCATATAGTGGGTGGCGTCATGACTGACTATCCCCTGTAAATATTCCCCTATTTTATTGTTGAGCCAGGGGCACGGTCCGGACCAGGACCACCCGTGACTTTCCCAGCAGCAGACCCAGTCCGGTACCGAGTACCCTCGTCCCAGTGGGCCCGACATTTGCTCATCCTCCAGCTGCGATATGTGGCTGCCCAGTGACGCCAGTTGCAACAAGCGAGGCGTACACATGTATGGATACATGAGGTGAACCTGCTGCGGCCACAGCATATGGCATTTTATGTCCTCTATCCACAACTATGGTAGTTACCTAATAAATTCCAGTGATACCTCCGGATGTTAGTTGCAGCGTTTGACCAACTCCTGGACCTGGTGGCCACTGACATTACTCGCCAGGACACTAGGTGGCAGCCGGCCATTTTGAGTCGGTCGACAGGGTAGGGGGTACTTTGATACCGGGACAGGAAGTTACTTCAGTAGGGATCATGGCTGTTCAGGTCCCGGTTCCGTGCCCTGGACCCTCAGTGGCGGGGGTGATGATGGGGGATTTGTAACGTGACGCCACCTGTGGTACCTGGTAATAGGGTTACCAGCGCTGTGGCCGGCTGCTGAGATGGGAATGCAGCTTTGGTAGTACAGCTCTCCACAGGTGGAGCTTTACCTCAGGGCAGCGGAGTGGATGAGGGGAGTAGTAGTAGCCGTTCGGTAGTGAACGCTGCAGGCGGTGGCGGTGAAGCAGGCACACACACACACAATAGTCTCTGTTTCGGTACCTTTTTACTGATGTTTGATAACAGGCACGGTCCAAGAGGGTAACCAGGATATCGTTGCAGTTAGGGACATCCACCTTGGAGAGTTGTGAGGCCTCCTCTGTTAGTGTGTGCGGTAAATGGGGTAAGTTCTGCCTGGAGCTGAACCTGCCGCTCTTTCTCCTTCTCCCTCTCAGGATGCTGCTCCACAACTGACAATGAGGACCTTGCTGTGGGGATCCCTATTGTCCTCTTTGGCCCCTGGTCCTATGCTCGGTCAGGTTTGGTGTCTTGCTTTCTTTACTTCAGGGGGACTAGATCCTCCTGGTCTGTCCGGACTTTTTCTGCTTCCAATAGAGTAATAGCAGCTTTGGACTCCGGTGTCCGGGTGGCCTAAAGGGATCTCAGATCTGTTCCCTTCTTCTGTCTTCCTACATCTTCCACTGGCCTCCGTCCCTCTCTCTGGAGTGCTGCACAGCTGGGTCAGTTTTCCTGGTTCTGGGCCTGGCTTGGTCCCAGCAACCAGCTTATTCCAGTCCTTCCACTGACTACTCCCTTACTGACTGACCTGAACTAACTGACTCCTCCCCTCAGGCATGGATCTTTATAGGGGATCTGGCTTAAGGACAGTCAGTGGGGCTCCCCCTCCAGATCTGGGGTGGAAGGTGTTGTGTGCTGTGTGTGCCAAAGTGTACATCTCCCTCCGCATCAGTGTGTCCTGTGGCAATCCCCCGCAGGGGTGCCACAATTTCCCCTGTGGAAAAGGCTGGTGGTGATGCTGATGTAAGTGTTGTTGCCCTGCTGCCTTCTTTCCTGTACACACACAATACATGAGTTTAATGAATGTCTGATGACTCAAGGGAACCTTTTTTTGGTGTGTTGTCCATGTTATTTCTACGCAGCATAATGTTGCATTACTGTCTCTCTGGACACTGTTGTGTCATTTAGTGTGGTTGGTGATAGTCTTACTAGTCAATTTTTGGTTGTTGGGGCTCATCAATATGTATCTTAGGTAATTGGACCGCCCTTTGGCAATATTCTGCTTTTTAATCATTATCATTAGATTACAATATAGTATGGTTGTGTTTTATTTTTCTGTGCTGTGTAAGTAATGATTTGAGTCAATTTAGGTGTCCTCACAACATTTCATGCAGGTTGCATATGAATGTAGCCCAAACTCTTGTGTGGTTGTCTTGAAGTGAGGAAATGTTTCTGAACCTTACTCATTCATGTGTTTTTTTTTCCTTCAACAGGTTTCTTGCGACAAGGAAGTCGTATGCCTCCCTTCATTACCAGTTTAGGATTGGCCGGTCGATCATCACCAAAATCATTCCGGACACCTGTGAGGTGTTGTGGGCAAAGCTGCCACCATCCAGCAGCTAGACCTGATGACAAAATGCTTTGCTTTTTCAGTAACAGGTCCAGTTCCCCAACTGCATCAGAGCCCTCGATGGGAAACATATCCGAATCCCCAAGCCGCCACACAGCGCATCGAACTACTACAATTACAAGCTATATTTTTGCATTGTCCTCATGGCAATGGCGGACTCCAGGGCCTGGTTCATTGCAGTCAACATCGGCGCCTATGGCCGAACAAATGACTCAAGGGTCTTTAAGGACAGTGTCATGGGTCAAGCCCTTTATAGTGTCCTTTGCCTGGCACTGGTTCACCCAGTGTTCCGCATGTTGTGGTGGCAGATGAGGCTTTCCAGCTTCACGTTAATCTAATGAAGCCTTATGCCAGCTGCACACTCACACCTGCCTGGCGTAACTTCAATATGCGGTTAAGCCAGGCACGCCAATATGTTGAGTGTGCGTTTGGCATATTGGCTTCAAAGTGGCGGGTGCTATTGACTACCATACAGCTCCACCCACACAATGTAGACAGTGTCGTGAAGGCATGCGTGTCTACATAATTATGTATCTTGGTAAGACCCAAGTCATGTAGAGCCCTATGAGTGGTACTCACCGTTATTAGGTCTCCAACAGCCAAATGTGCGTGCACCGCTGGCAGCCATGCATGTGCATGACCAATTTTGCAATCACTTCATGAGTGAGGTTGGACGTCATAATGGTCATTAAGTGTTTGTTCTTTTCATTCCTTGGTCAGTGTTACCAGAATATCTTGTTTCTTAACTTTTTTGTTGTGTATTGACAGACAACATGTTACCCAGCGATTTGCTGTTTGCTTTTGTTTGTATTAAATTTTTCAGAACCATGGTATGTGTTGTTTCAAGTCTTGTACGTGTCATACATATATCATTTAGGGTTCATACAGTATAATTATGCATTAACTAGCAACTACAGTGTACAAACCAACGTACAATGTCTGTGTTTTGGCCACCCATTGAACCTTGGTGTGTGTGGCTCAAAACATGTGGGTGGCTCACATTATATTGTTATTGTGGACTTATTTGTCTGCACCATGTAGGTGCCACTCACAGTATTACACTAGCTAACTGCAGATTTGGTCCTGTAGCAACCCCACATATTTAAAATGTGCCCTACACACAATTATGTCTTTGTGATTGAACTTACACCAATCCCCAAATTTGTGTCTTTGTCCTGAGTTGTGTGTGAACATATTGCACACGTACGTGTACGGGCCTACCCATCATAATGAAAGTCCTATAATAAACCAACCATTACATTAAAGATACTACATGAGTTACTCATGAGGTGTACCAAGGAAACAGACAACAACTGTTTTTGTTTGAGTCAACAAACATATTTACTGTCCTCTGTAGACCCGATTGAACGCAAACAAGGCTCAACATGAGCTTTTTTTCGTTAATAAATCAAAAGCATCCTATTTGGATGAGGTCCATGGAAACACATTTGCCAAAAATGACAAAACAAAATATATGGCAACAAGCCATAGTGTCTGCCAACATGGCAACCCAAAAACTATATTTTGGACATTAAAAAATTAAGTTATTCCCCTCAGCCAACTCTTCTTCACAGACTATCATTACATTCAAGGGGTACTTCACACAATATTTGTGGACAAGGTTATTTATCTCCCCCTTGAAAGGTATTTGTCATGTGGCTCCAACTTTAAGAGATTGGGTATGTACGAACCAAAAAATTGTTGCCACTCACAGACAGGGCTAACTTCCTCCCTGCTGGCAATCGCATCAATTTTTTTCTCAATACAAGAACGATTTTCCTGGACTGACTCCTGTAGACGATGTAGCCCATCAACAATGATGGTGTCAGCCTCATCTCGGATCACTTTCCGTCTTCTTGTGCGGCTTATTTAGGCTGGTGTTGGCGCTGATGTGGCTCCAGTATTCGGTGGCGTCGGTTCGGGCGGTCGGCTGGTCAGGGTAATGTGGCTTTGCTCCAATTGCAGAGTAGCAGTGACATCCTCCATGTTCTGAGGCCCTTCCCCACCGCTGTCCCCAAGCTCTATCTCCTCCCTAGGAGAGTTGGTGTAAGTGCTGTGTATGAATAAATTGTATAATAATATTAACAGGATTTTATGAACAAACATTATTACACTTAGTTGTGTTCTTCTGGATTTGAAACACTTACGTTCGGCCCTCAACAGTTTATTGAAGGAAGGTCAGCTGGTCGTGATGCTTGTAGATAGTCGGGGGTTTAGCAGCGGACCCACTCCTTAATTCTGCCATTTCACGCACATCTCTGACAAAGAGGTCCTGCATGGAGCGTCACGGAATATGGACCTTTTCTTCTACAGTGCACGCAAAGTGTACAATAAACATTTTTTGACATCATACACATGTAGATGTGTTTACACAGATGTATGTTGTGCATAATGTGGCCTTACCAATGTACTGTTGTTCCGCCAGATCAACGGTGTTGTAACGCGGAAACATTTCCACTATGATGTCTCTCCACAGTTTCCGATTTTCTTCAACATTTTTGTAGTCCTCATTCCCCTGATCCCAGATGGAGGAATGCTGTTGGACCAGGTGGCTCAGAATCACATTGTTGACTTTCAAGCGTGCAAATGCCTTACTACCTTTGCCACCACCAGGTTTCCGAGAGGCCTACAGTGATTAAACAAAACCATTCTCACAAAAAACAGTTGCAAACACATGCACTTGCACACACAGATGTTAAGGAAGGTGTGATGCCGTGTGACTTAAACCAGCAAACATCTGTGCACTGTGAAACACAACATACATGTGTAGAAGCAGCACAAGGAACATAATGGCTACAAGCACATGCAACATATGTTGCCTTACCTCAGGAGCAGCCGGTGTTGACTTTCGAGATTTGGCAGCATGTGATTTCTTTTTGTGTATGGTTGCAGTTTCCTTGGCCTGTGTGGGTAGCAAAACAACATATGTAGCCCTAGTGAACAGACAGAGAGATGGCCCCACATCCACCACACATGGCCACACACTTACAGTAAGGACATGCCTTGTGACGTGTCCCTGAAGTGCATGCCTTGGTTGTTTTTTTTGGTTTTTTTTGTGGGATGTCTTAGCCCTTTTTTTGCTTTTCTTGTGCTTGAATGGTGCGTTTTGGGGAAGGGAGAAAAAAAACAACAACAACATTAATAAATTGTATTACAAACACAGAAAAATAAATCTTGTGTAGACATATAATTCAATAACATCTGGCAACACATATGTTAGGCCACACAAACATATACATAGCGTACAACTGGTAATCGTGTAACTACATACAAAGCAAGATTTCACATGACACTAACAATATATCACCTGCACACTACTGGCACAATCCTAATTGTTGGACTCACTGATATGCGTTCCAACTGTGTTTAATGCTCCATGATGCTAACATATAACATTAGTTGCAAATGTTGGCTATGTTCACACACAATTTGCGTTTTTTTTAGCACTCTTAAAAGCACTTGCGTTTTTTTAAGAGTGCTAAAAAATGTCCCTTGTGTGTCTGAAAGGATTTGCCACGTTTTTGGACTTAGTCATTTTTTCACCAAAAACGCAGGCAAAAACGCAAGCGTTAACGCAGGGTGCATAAATGTGCCTTTTAAAAACGCATGTGTTTCCCATAGGGCCCCCATGTTAAAAAAACGCGTGTGCGTTTTTTCAAAAACGCATGCGTTTTTTAACATGGGCCCCTATGGGAAACGCATGCGTTTTTGAATGGCACTAAAAGGTACTAATGTACCATGCGTTTTTGCATGCGTTTCCCATAGGGCCCCATGTTAAAAAAACGCATGCGTTTTTGGAAAAACGCACATGCGTTTTTTTACAGCACCCAAAAATGCTGCATGCAGCGTTTTTTGGACTAGGGGTAAAAAACGCAAATGGAGCTGAAAAACGCAGCTACACTCAAATGTACCCTGCGTTAACGCACCTGCGTTTTTTTTAACAGCCCAAAAACGCAGAGATGGTCAAAAAAACGCATGTGTGTGAACATGGCCTTAAACACATTTGTACGCACCATGGTGTTGGACAGGCCAGGACCCAAGCAGAATCTCCAGGGGAAAGTCCAGACTGCCTGTGTTCTATCCCCACCCCCCCTTTGGATGTCTTCCAGAGGTCACATGACCTTTCAAAATGTACATTTATCAGCTTCTGGAGACTAAGTATGAAAGTGGATGCGTTAACGCATGCGTGCATTATAGCATTGCATTAATGGATCCGTTTCCCACAGGGCCCCATGTTAAAAGAAGGCATCCCTTTTTTAACGGCTGCCAAAAACGCTGGTAGCAAAGTTTAAGCAACCGTTACAAAAGTGTATACCGTTTTTAAAGGCCACTTTGCACAATCCGTTTTTTGCATTGAGCCCTATGGATCCGTTAACGCATCCATTTTTGACAAAAACAAACAAAGGCTATGTTCACACACAATTTGCGTTTTTTTTTAGCACTCCTAAAACCACTTGCGTTTTTTTAGGAGTGCCAAAAAATGTGCCTTGTGTGTGTGAAAGCATTGAAAACGCTTTTGCAAATAGTCATTTTTTTCACCAAACACCCACACAGCCAAAAACGCATGGTATAAAAATTGGTGTTTTTGCTGAAGGAATTTTTTTTTTTCGTTTACCTGCCGACCAAGGCGGGGGGGGGGTTGCTATCATAAAAATATTTTTGTATTTTCTTCATTATATAGGGGGGGGGGGGATGGGTGCTATTGAAAAAAAATTTCCTTTTTGATGACCCCGTTACAAAAACGCTACCGTTAACGCATGTATCTGCATGTGACTTGCGTTTACGTTTGCGTTTGCCAGCGTTTCCCATAGGGACCCATGTTACAAGAACGCATGCGTTTTTAGGGAAACACACCTGCGTTTTTTTCCAGCACCCAGCGTTTTTTGGGGTATGGGAAAAAATGCAAGTGGTCCTGAAAAATGCATGTACACTCATATGTACCCTGCGTTAGCGCACCTGCGTTCTTTTTTCACACCCCAAAAACGCAGGGATGGGCAAAAAAAACGCATGTGTGTGAACATGGCCAAACAAACCAACACAAAAAACTGATTATTTTAGCTCATCAAGGGCAAAACGGAGGGCATGTGTGACCCTAGCCTAACCCTGCTGTTCAGTTCGGGTTTACCATTCACTTATAATGTTCCGGTAATTTTTGACCGCACCTACTAAAGTCTTGATTTTTAGTTAATTTAGGTGTTTTATTTGAATACCTGTTGCATTATTATATTGTATGTGAATGTGGTTGTTGATAAACAAGTGAAAAATGAAATAATAAACTTCAAATTCAGTCATTTTTGACCGAAGAGAAAAGCAGGGTTAATGCACACAGATGTGGAAAGCACTTGTTTGAGGCCCAATAAACGGTGATTTGACAACATGCAGAGATTTGGCAATGGGTTTCTTAGAGGTCAATATAAACAATACTTGTTAATCAATTGTATGAGGCCAAACACAACCTTTTTAGGGGAAAACCACAGACTTTTTAGGGTAAACTGAAGGATTTGGCAATCACTTGTTTGAGGCTAAAAAATCCTTTTAGGGTACCTTTACACGCCGCAACCACGACGAGGAATCTGACCGGCAATGTGTCTCCCCGGCACCATCTCCGTGAAATTGCCTCGCAATTGCGGCATGCATTTGTGGAATTCTGCGACAAAAAAGGTTGCGCCTGGTTCCAATTTCACAGCACTGCTCCAAAATCAGAGGCAATCATGAAGGCTAAATGCCTGGCTTTTGGCGTGTGAAGGGGTGATAGGGATGGAATCTGCGTCATCTATTGATTTTCCGTAGGCGTGCCACAGCGTGCTGGAGTCCGTGCCTGTCTGCGATGATTGGTGTGCGCTACTCTGTTTCCATTGGCTATCACTTGACACCGCGTCATATTTGAAGAGCTGTCCATTCAGCACCACACAATGGCAATGGCATCATGTATTAGCCAGCCTTCACAACGCTATTACGTTTCCTAATCAGCGTGTTTGGGGTGCAGTATACACCAGTCTGCCACGCCTATGTTCTTGCGGCGCTGAACAAGTACGCCCACATTCCTTTGGGAATTGTGGCGTGTGAAGCGGCGACAGAACTCTACCGGATGTTTCCCGCTGTTGGTGTGGGAACTTCCAGGACGACACATCGCCTTAGGTTGAGGGCGAAATTGTGGCGTGTAAAAGCGCCTTTGGCGTTCGGAGGCAACCATGAAAAACGTGCACGCACACGTTAGATTGCCTCCTATCGCCGCCACAAACTACGGCATATAAAGGTACCCTTAGGGGAAACTGAAGGATTTGGCAAACGCTTATTTGAGGCCAAAAAAACACCTTTTAAAGAAAACTGATAGATTTTGTAATCACTTGTTTGAGGCCAAAAATCCTTTTTAGGTGAAACTGTTTGAGACCAAACATAGACTTTTTAGGGGATATTGAAGAATTGGGCAATCACTGGTTTGATGTAGGGATGGGCGAATCTACTCGCTAGGACTCGTTACTCGGCGAGTAGTAAGGGACTCGCAGGACTCGGTACTCTGCGAGTTTCCCAGCGTTTACTCGCACGAATCCAATGCAAATCAATGGCAAACGCTGACAAAACTAGACTCGGCTACTGTGCCAGTGATAGCAGGGAAACTCGCAAAGTAACTGCTGTTACTTTGCGAGCCGAGTCCAGCTGTCTTCTCTGTGCAGGCTGCCGCAGCTCCAGGGTCCTAGAGCCTGCCTGCTCACAGAGATGATGTAGCAGTGCTGAGATTGTTCTCAGTCTGCTCATTCCCTGTGCATAGACATCTATATCTATGCACAGGGGATGTAGCAGAGAGGACATCGCGTTTTGGACTGCTTCGGACAGAAGAGGATTTTTTTTAATTAAAGATGGAGTCCCTAATGGCTTTTTTTTTTTATTTCAAATAAAAATTTTTCTCTGTGTTGTGTTTTTTTAACCCTTTATTGGAGATTCTTAGTGGCTGGGTCAAACGTGGCCTGACATTAAGAATCTCGGGCTTAATACCAGCTTGTATAACAAAGCTGGTATTAACCCCTTTATTACCCAGCGTGCCACCGCCACCAGGGCCGCTGGAAGAGCGGGGTTCAGCGCCAGAGGATGGCGCTTCAATGAACGCGCCATCTTCTGGGGCGGCTGCGGGCTGCAATTTGCAGCGGGGGGTGCCCAGAAAGCTTGGGCATCCCTGCGCTGCGGATTCCAGCCCCCAGCTGCTTAGCTGTACCTGGCTAGACATAGAAATTGCGCGGAGACCCACGCATTTTTTTTTAATTATTTCATGAAATTCATGAAATAATTTAAAAAAAGGGCTCCCCTATATTCTTGTGTCCGGCCAGGTACAAATAGGCACCTGGGGGTTGGGGGCAGCCCGTCGTTGCCTGCTGGATCCGGCTGGTTCCAGAAATACGGCGAAGCCCACGTGAAATTTTTTTCTGACAAATCCATAAAACAATGTAAATAAAAGGGACTGCATCTTTATTAACCCCTGGACCATGGGCGAGGGGTTAATAAAGATGCAGTCCCTTTTTTAGGATTATTTTATTGATTTTTCAGAAAAAAAATTACATGGGCTTCGCCGTATTTCTGGAAACAGCCGGATCCAGCAGGCAGCGACGGGCTGCCCTCAACCCCCAGGTGCCTATTTGTACCTGGCCAGACACAAGAATATATGGGAGCCCTTTTTTTTTATTATTTCATGAAATTCTGAGATTCTGACTCTGACTCTGAGACTCTGACTCTGAGACTCTGACTCTGAAATTCATGAAATAATTTAAAAAAAATGCGTGGGGCTCCGCGCAATTTCTATGTCTAGCCAGGTACAGCTAAGCAGCTAGGGGCTGGAATCCGCAGCGCAGGGATGCTCAAGCTTTCTGGGCACCCCCTGCTGCAAATTGCAGCCCGCAGCCGCCCCAGAAGATGACGCGTTCATTGAAGCGCCATCCTCTGGCGCTGAACCCCGCTCTTCCAGTGGCCCTGGTGGCGGTGGCACGCTGGGTAATAAAGAGGTTAGGGCCAGCTTTGTATTATCAGCTGGCCCTAAGCCCGAAATTTATGGCGGTCACGCCAATATTAGACATGACCGCCATGAATTTCTATTAAATTGTTTTAAAAAAAACACAACACAGAGAAAATTTTTTATTAGAAATAAAAAAAAAAAGCCATTAGGGACTCCATCTTTAATTAAAAAAATCCTCTTCCGTCCGACGCAGTCCAAAACACGATGTCCTCTCTGCTCATCCCTGTGCATAAATATAGATGTCTATGCACAGGGAATGAGCAGACTGAGAAAAATCTCAACTCTGCTACATCAGGCAGCAGGCGGGCTCTAGGACCCTGGAGCTGCGGCAGCCAGCACACAGAGCAGACAGGACTCTTATCTGTGCGAGTTTCCCAGCGATTACTTGCAAAATAAACGAGTCCAATGCAAATCAATGGGAAAACTAGGATTGCTTCAGGCTGAAGCTTCCGAGACACATCTGTGATTTGTAAATCGCACACTACTCGCTATTACTCGCTTCCCCATTCATTAACATTGGACTCGCTAGACTCGCAACGAGTAGCGAGTCCCGGGCTCGGACTCAC
>JARQOC010000005.1:166728728-166890672 GCA_033576535.1 Allobates femoralis | reverse complement strand
TGTTGGGAGACTCCGGGGAGTGTATCTCTGAGTAAGAGAACCAAAGGAGAATGTGGTGTCTGTACAGTCAGAGATCTGAAACCTACAATATGCTCAATGGTTTTAACGGCATAGTGTATGGCAGCCAGTTGTTTGGCACATTCGTCGAACCCTCGTTCGATCGGCGAGAGGAGTTGGGAAAAGTATCCCAGTGGTCTACTGTCATGTCCTATCTGCTGTAGAAGGACAACAGAGGTAGACTCCTTCCCAGCATGTGCCTGGATGGCCATTTCTCCATCTGGGTTGGGGGTGGCTAACACAGGTGCAGAGGAGAGGTCTCTTTTCAGAGTTGAAAAGGCCTCATCCTGTGCTTCTGACCAGCTCTGGAGTTAGGGTTCTTCTCCTCTGAGGAGTTCATAAAGGGGTTTCGCTTTGGCAGCAAAATCCTCTATGAATTCCCTCATGAAGTTGGCCACTCCCATGAACTTCCGTAAGTCCTGTAGAGTGCCAGGCTGAGGTAACTTGACCATATCTTCCACTCGGGCCGCCACAATTCCTTTGGCTCCAAAAGAGACCTGCACCCCAAGGAAAGTCACCTCTGTTCTGGCCAAATTTGCCTTGGGAGGACTCAGCTTGAGTCCAGACTGTTTGTTCCCCACTGTGAAAGCAAATTTGTACCTACAGTTTTCTGTGAGTTCAGTAGAGAAGAACCCATTGGCGACATCAATGGTCGAGAATATGCGGCTTTTGCCACTTATCCTCGCCATTATGTCGGGAGTTTGTGCAACTACGGGGGCAGACATCGGAGTGTACTTATTAAGGACACGTAGGTCTATGGTGAGACGCCACGCATCAGTGTCCTTTCTCTTCACAGGCCATAGAGGGTTGTTGCACTTTGAATTCCCCTCTATGACCACAGCCTTGGTCTCCAATTCCAGGACAGTGTTGACTATCGACTGTGTCGCTTCCGGTGGAAAGCGATATTGACGTTGAGGGGGTGGGTCTGGCCCCTGTATGTCCACCTGGACACCAATCAATCTTCCACAGTCGTTTTTACCCTGGGCCCACAGATCAGGATGTTCGTACACAATGGGTTCAAGGTCTATATTATGAGAGACCTCTGGCCATTTGTGTTCGAGCATATCAACTGAATTCTCCATTGCTGGCAATGGTGATCCCAGACACTGGCGTTGTATGACACACACCTTGGATTGTCTGGGTCCCTTCCACACAATGCAGTTTGCCAAATCCAGGATCCATCCATTTTGGGTCATTACATCAGTTCCGATGATGTTGTCAGAACCAGGGTAATACCACATTGGGACCTTGAGGGTTAAGTGTTTGGCAATCTGGACAATCACTTCCTCAATTCTGTGGGCCTTCACCCCCCCTTGTTGGTGATCAAATCCGATCACCACACACTGAGGGCTGTTTGGATGCAAATCATGTTTGATATTAGTAATGGAGATTTCCGCACCAGTATCAAGCATAATTTGTGTGTCCTGATCTTTAATTCTGGCTTTTATGTGGGGCCTCCCTGAAGAATCCAGTACGACAGGACATACTGGAGCCAGCTCTTTAGGGATCCCTAATTGTCAATCGATGTTGACAAGATTTCCAGTAGGTACCTGAGAGGTACATACTGCAATTTGGAGATCCTCAACCATAGTTCTAGTTGTGGAATCAGTAGATTCCACAACCCCTGAACTATCAACTGGGGCATTTACAGTGGCAACACATTTTGGTGTCTGCTCTTGTAAATATCCCCGAAACCCATCAGCCTGTTCCCCCACTGTTCTGGCATAATTAGGTTTCATCTTGAAACCATTATTATTGCCAGATTTTTCAGGGCTGTTTCGGCTCCGTACCCACTGAGGACAATTTTTCTTCATGTGCCCAAATTGCAAACATAGAAAGCATTGAATGCTCCCTGTCCTCTCAAATGGTGGGGCCGAGGGGCGAACAGCTGACTTCTTTCTAGCATGGCGCACACGTTCATCTTGTGATCTAACGTGTACAGGCACATGCTCCCTAACCTTAACCGACTTTTTATTGTGCAGTAGATCTTGTCTACACTGCTCAATAATCATGGCCGCATCAGTGAGCGATGGTTCTCTCGCTGCACTCAACCTAATTGCAGTATCAAGGTATGGGAATTTTTCCACAAACATGCGGATCATGCCTTGTGGAAAACCGATACCTTGATCCATAGTGACCTTCCTGTACATAGCTTCAAACCGACTACACAGCGATAAAGGTTCATCGTGTATAGTTGGTCTGAATTTCATCAGGATTTCTGGAGTCACGTCCCCGTGGCCCGTTGCCAGTGTCATTAGTAAGGAAAGGCGTTCTTCCTTATCATGAAACTGTCCATTACTGGGTTCCGTGCTCCCCATTGCCTCATACCTCTGATTGAGGTGTGTAGGCAACCACAACTTGAATAGCTCCATTCGAAGTTCTGGAGCCACAGAATATTTATTGCAGTGACCTTCAAAGATATCACATGCAGTAAACGCATCTAGACTGGGATCAAATTTTGGGATCTCCTTACAGATCCGTAACAGAAATTTTATCCTTTCCATACTGTTACGGTTAGGATAAAATTCATCTGACCTTACTGAACGATTTGGCGGATTGGAAGTGGTGTGATCCCTTTCCCACCTACCTCCATATCCCCAACTCTCGTCCTGACCCTGGAAGCGGTCGCTACGTGTATACTCCCTTGGTGTTTGAGTGAAATGTAGCGACCGTTCCACTTGTCCCCTGGACTCTATAGCTCCGGATCTCTGATCCATGGGAGACGTGGACCATGTTGCCGTGGTCTCCCCATCCTGTGCAGTACCCGAAACACAAACCTGTTTCGTGGGCAAAGGCACCATGCTATTTGTACCAGGCCGTGACAGATTAGAGATGACCTGTTGCAAATTCACAATCGTTTGCGACTTTGCAGCCAGATCCTCTCTAAGTGCGCTTACTAGTGCATCCATGGATGCAACTCTACTCTTGAACTGATTTATCTCAGTATACAGACTGAGGAGCTCTCTATCCATGTCAGAATAATAGGTTTCTTTCTCTGATATCCTAGATTCTAACACACAGATTTCCCGGCCCCTGTCGGCTGTACACTGGGCCCTTTCTTCTAGCTCAGTTTCTAGAGTGTGTATACGTTTTATGCTTTCCACACAACAATGGCAGTGTAGGTTATCCGATGTGGAAACTTTGTCTGCCTTTCTTGTGCTAGCAAGTGTTTCCACATGCTCTGGCCTGCAAATGCTGTCCTCAAAAGTATACACTAATTTTGCCAGCATTTGGAGGCGTTTCTTAGTTTTGTGGAAAACACTTTTACGAATACAAACTCTATCATGTGCGTATGCCTGGTCCAGTAAAGTTGACCAGAGCATCTCTGTGGACTTATATGCGGTGGGCAGTATTGGGTTAAAGTGCTATTTCTACACAGGTGTTTAAGGGTGGAGAAGTTCATACTCACCTGTTCAGAGGCCATGGTGCTTGGTGCAGTCTGTTCCTTCGTCCCTCTTGTGCTGCTTGGAAAAAGGTCCTTTTTCTCTGGAACGCCTTCTTTCCCGACCAGCTGGACTCCTCAGATGAACCAAACGTTGATGGAGTTAGAACGAAGTGACGTGATGATGACCCTCGCGGATAGACGTGTATCGTGTAAAGGAATCAGAAAAATCGTTAAAATCAGAAAAAGGTTCTCTGATGAGGACTGTGTCCTGTGTCTTACTAAGACTGAAAACTGTGTCACCGAGTCGGGCACTGAACGCACAGAATAACGGATCACTTCACCGTGCCTCCTGTTATCTGTGTCCACGTTCCTCTGGCCTGATCCGCTCCAGATGATGACCACAGGTTTTCAGTACAAAAGACACTAGAACAACCTCAAACAGTGGGCCTAGGCTCGCCAATTTGTTGTAGGGCTGGTTCTGTTTATCGGTTATTATTGTCGGTTATGACTACAATCACCGATATCCAGAATCTTCCCTTCCTTACCACTTTCTGTTCCTATGCTGATTAACTATATATATATATATGTATATACCGACTACTTAGTGAAAACAAGTCTGTTCTAATAAATGAATATTTATTAAACACACCCCAAAAAATCTACAACAATAATATATATATTTCTAGATAGCACGATAACTAAGCCACAATCAATACTGTTACAATGATGTAAAATACCCACAGTTACTAATACCCACGTTACCTTAAATATACACACAGGCACACTATATTAGTTATCTAACTATCCCTATAGAAGATAGATAGCAATTCAAGGGTTGATCATAAGAGAGATATACAGAGAGATATACAGAGAGTATATATATATAGAGAGAGAGAGTGATAGAGTTATAGGATGATACTTATGCCAGAAGGTGATGTTCTATTTCATCGTGCGTCCAGGTAGAAAAGAGAGCGAGCTCTTGTGTCTCAGTCCATTTTAACCTGTCCCTCAGCTGTGCACGTAACGGACACACCTCCTCATCCGTGCACTTCTGACAGGGTTGTAAGGGTGCACGCTCACCATGCACTATATTGAAATGAGGTATCTCCTGCCACTATAGATTGGCAAACAATGGGAATAGTCATGTCTACTTATCACGCCAGCCATCTTGGCTGCTGTGAACTGTTAGAAGAAGGGGTGAGAATAACCCTTTGTGGCAGCAGCCTGTAGATCTTTGATATTTAAATTAAGAGTCTTATCTGATAGCTTCCCACATTAAAATGCAAGAATGGACATCTTCTGATATGGTAATTAACCATGTCAGAAGATGAACAATTTCCATCAGATACAGCTGAATTGGTCAATGTTATAAGAGACATTTATTATGACCTATTCCACCAAGGTGGGCATAAATATAGATATATACCCATACATGCCCACAAAGAGAGATATACATTTATGTGTCATATTAATAATTAATTATGCCATCACTTCCCCCTCAACATAATGTATCTTTCGCGTGTGGATAACTGTGCTTATTTGCAGATATTTAAGAAGTTTATATCCTTTTGTATACCCTCCATAATGATAGTAGTATATGATAAAATGTTCAAGGGAGAATGAGTCTTATGCCTTTAAGGTTATATATTATTAATAGTGTAAACCTGATACACAATTCCCCAGGCTGTTTCTAATATGTTTGAGGTTTCTTTCCCCTTCGACAGATTGGACTCTGAAAACAGCCAATGAATAGCGAAATTAATTTAACTGTAGAATCTAAATGAATTTTTTTGAAAGGCAGAGATACAACTGACTGTCCAGAATATGTTCCGTTAATCCACAAGGAGCCTAAGATGAGAATTCCAGGAGGAGTGATTATATTGAAGGACAATCATACATGCTATATCTCCGACAATAACAGCAATATGTTAGTAGGAACCTTTAAATTGGAATTTTGTAATGAAAACAGCTCTGTAAGTATAAATTTACTCAGCCAACATATACGATATATGTATGGTATTTACTGGTTGTGTGGGGATGGTAAGCTCCGATCCAGGTTGTCCGATGCCTGAACAGGTCAATGCACTCTAATTAAATTGGCTATGCAGTTCAAAATTTTACCATGGGACCCGGAGTTTTCCAGTGAGACTACTAAGAAAAGGAGAAGCGTTGATCAACTCCATATGAATTATAAGGAAGAATGACTCTTCAAAACAGGTTGGCCCTTGATATGCTCCTAGCTGAAAAGGGCGGGGTCTGTGGAATGGTGGGGGAGGAGGAATGCTGTATATAGATCCCGCAAAATTCAGGGGAAAACGGGAAAACCATAATAGCCTTTAAAAAAAATAAATAAATAAATAAATAAATACTAAGTTGTCAGCAGAATTAAAAGCTAATGCTGGGGTAGATACATCTTTCTTTTCCAGTTGATTGGGTGGACTTAAAGGGTTTCTTCAACAGGCCTGCCTGATACTAGTTGCTCTAATCTTGGTTGGGTCTATGGTTCTCTGTTATGCCATTCCCCTATACAAAAAGGTCATCACCAAGGCAGCCTCATCTGGTACTTATTTTTGTCAAGAAGCTGATCCATTGACAGATGGAAGTATCAGTTTAGGGGAGATACCCAAGGGTCTTTCTTTTAGACAATCGAAGAATTTCCCCCATCATCAGATGCAGTTGAGGGAATTAAATTAGGGACAGTGCGGCGGGGAGAACTCCATGTGAGCCAGTGTAGGGGGTCTAGATGCTTTGGTGCCTTTCACAAGGAAAGAGATTTCTGAGGCGTCTGACCGAAAAAGCCCAATTCATCTCCTTACCCATCACATGGACAGTCTCAAAGGACCCCTTATAAATAAATTTAGGGATAGATTTAGAGAAAAACTTACTTGTTAGGGGGGAAATTGTCGAGGTAATGATATATTTTTACCTATATTTTATAGTATATATATATATGCATGTCATTTATACTTTTATATTTGTTTTTCTTTTATAACTAAAATATTGGCTTATAGCATTAAATGGAACAATAAGTTTTTCTTCTGTTCAGGTATGTACTCAAGATAAATACATATATCTATTTATCTCTCTCCCTCTCTCATTCCCTTTCCTCTTCTCTCTCTCTGTCTCTCTCTTCTCTCTCTCTCTTTCTTCTCTCCCTCTCATCCATGAACCAAAGCTATGTGTAAACAAAGTGTTTTGCAGATGTATGTGAAACTGCTGAAGGAACAAGATGCCATGTACCAAGTTGTCCTTGAAGCAGAGGCCTGCTGTGTTGGTGCTAGGCTGTGCCATGAGAAACTGGAGATAGCAGTATTCCAGAGGCTAAGAGATGACACCTGGACTGATTGGAGGATGGACTTACGAAAGACAAAGAATTACTTATTACTAACAAATAGACATTAGCGTAATCCCACCTAAACTCTTAGCATAAATACACCCCGTTTTGGATATTTACATGCTTATCTTCTGGACTATAAAAGATGATGTACCCGGATATGTACGTCAGTTGCTGTGTATATCTTGCCATTGCTTAATAAAGCAACGAACATATTATAAGTTTGAACCAGATTCTCCGTCTGATTTACTCTTATCTGGTACCATATGTTCATAGTCTGATTTGGAGTGACCGGTGGAGGAGTGGAAGAGTTAAATTGCCCCGTCACTAAACACCTGTGGAGCGAAAGAAGCAAACTGTTCATCTACCAGGAGAAGCTCTGCAGAAGGTACATCAATCCAAGAACACACAAAATGGTCTGGCAGATCATAGCACCCTGAACATAAATCCAAATGGTACTGAATGCCTACCACAAACTGGACACTTTGGGTGGAAGAAGCTGGAAATGTTGCTCAAGAACAGATTCTACTGGGTTGGCATGCGAGGATCCATAGAAAGATGGTGTAAAGACCGTGGACCATGTAGCCTACGCAGAAAAGACCAGCAGAGTCAACGAGCACCACTCCAATCCATCGTAACAACTCAACCACTCCAAATTGTAGCCTTGGACCATGTGAAATTGACGGCAAGCAGGACAGGCTACACCTATGCCTTGAAAATGGTGGACCATACCATTACTTCCGATTCCTGATGGCCGCACCCGTAAAAGATCTTACAACTGCAACAGCCACAAAGACCTTCCAGAATGTCTTCTATAGACCACTAGGCTATCCAGAACAAGTCTTAATGGATAGAGGTTCAGCGTTTGAAGCCGAGATCTTCCAAGAGTTTTGTCATCTTTATATGGTTGTAAGAAGATAAGAACTACGCCATATCATCCCCATTCCAATGGGTTGTGTGAAAAGATGAACAACATTGTGATCGACATGCTCAAGATACTACTTCTTGAAGAAAGAAACCAATGGCCAGAAAAACTGCCCGATTTGGTAGCTATGTATAACCACATTCCAGTGAGCTCTACAAACTGTACACCCGCCTATCTCATGAGAGCCCGTACAAGAAGACTACCTGTAGATCTGGAACTAGGAATTGTCGAACCCAAAGCAGATACTTCCAACTCTGACTGGAATACCAACCGTGTAGACCAGTATAGACAAGTCCAAGCCTGTCTTGAAGAAAATTTGGAAAAGTCCAGGAAAAGACAAGAAAGAAACTTCAACAAAAGTGCACCAGCAGAACCAATACTACCCAGAAGTACTGTCTTAAAAAGAAAAAGAAGACACAAACTCGATGATCAATGGGAAAAAGAACCTTACACCGTTTTGAATTCCAACTTTGACAGCACCAAAATTTGCCTCATCAGCAAAAATGGAGGAAAAACAACCCAAATGGTATCCCAGGATCATTTAAAGAAATGTCCAGAAGAATGGAAAACACAAGATTTTCAGAATCTCCCAGAAGAGGAAACAGTTATTCGAACCCCCAACTCCATGTTCAAAACCAAAGGAAAAAGTCATCTCGACAATCCTTGGAGACTTTCCAGAAGATTGGCCCCAACATGAAGGAGCAATCATAGTCCCAATCATCAACTTTTATCAACTGCAAGAAGTCCAAAGAAATCAGGAAGAAACACCCGTTGCTAGAGATTTAGAGGATCCTGCAGTCGGTACATCTGCTAATCCTGTAGTGAGACTAAGGTGACGCAGACGCTTACCTGACATACCCACATGACATTCTCCAGACACATCACCTGAGATGGCCACACCCGTAGTGCGTAGATCCAGGCGTAGCACACATGGGGAAGCCCCATCCAGGTATGGAGATTGGGCACAATAATGTGATAAAGACCCCAAGAAAAGTAAAAAGTAAATTGTAAATAGTAGCACTTGTATAAATGTAAATAGTAGTGTACAAAAGGGTGAAGAGTAGGCCAAAACAGGTCACACCATGTACACAACATCAAAAGAGGGGTGAGTGGAGTTGGCGTAAGGAGCTGTCTAGGGAGAGCAAAATTTTGGCCAATAGGTGACCCCAGGGCCAGGAGGCCTACAGCACTTATGACCAGTAGAGGCCCCTATAGTACCTAGGACTCCTACGCTGAAGCACCCGTAGTAAATGTTGTTGTGTAATCAGAACTTTAAGCCTACAGAGACTTTACCTGTAAGCACTTTATAGAACTTTGTTGAACTTTTGAAAAACTTTATCCCTTTTCACCCGGAGCTTACAGAGACTACTGTTAAGACTCTTCAAAACAACTTTTCCCCTTGTTTTCAATTTAAAAAGGACCATAGTCACAGGACAGGTTGTGACAATTAACTTCTTTTTCCAGCCTGCGGTGGATGGACTAGCACCGTATGGACTGTACCTGTTTTGCCATTTTTCAGTGTTTTTTGTACATTTTTGAATTTTTTTGAAAAACTATGTAAATATGTTACCTGTTAATATTGAAAAATATTATTTCTGTGTATGTTAACCAAAAATTGTTCCTCAGTCCAGGAGGAATATTCCCCCCCTAGTACCTTACCTAGAGGGAATGTGGCGCCCTGCTCACACAGGTAACCACAGACTCACCTACAGCACGGATGGGTTTCCACAGTGGGTACATGGACACGAACAACACCTTCTACCCCGACACAGTAGGGCGAGCTCCACTTGCTGCCCTTAGGCAAGATCCTCTATAAATACTGGTGTTGGGGGCGGAGTTAGCTAGAGAGTGCTGAAGAGCTGTGAAGACATACTGGTGGTCGGTGCTGCGTTAGGCCCGAGCCAGTTACCCTCAACATCCTTTGAGTAGTCCTGCAAGGCCCAAGAGTGGGGTCGGAAGGCGAGGAAAACAGAACAAAGTGGGAACTGAGGAGCCAGTGATAGGTTCACCCAAACAACACATCGGAGTCCGAGTCTACTGGAGAGCACCCAGCCCAGTAGAGAACACCAGCATACCGTGGAGACTTCAGTCTCCCGTGCATCTGCGCAGTCACACACCAGGGAGCCAGGCACTGCGGAGAGAGGAATAGCGGTAGTCCATAGAAGGTGTCCTGCCGACAGCACAGGTGGAGAGAGAGAGCAGAGGAGGCCAGCCAAGTTTCACACAGGGCAGGGGCTTCACACACACGGGGAAAGAGACAAGGAGGCCTTATACCCACTCGCTGTGGAGACCCAGAAGTGCATCCTGAACACCCGGCAATGCTCTGGACGTTTACCTGCAACTACACCAGTAAAAGGTAAAGAACAACCAGTGGTGTGTGTTTCAGTTCCTTACCCGCGCCCCTGCCAGCCACAGAGACTGTCCCGTTATCCAACAGCCCGGCCAAATCCCTGCTCCAACCCTCATCATCGTCACCCAACACCCCAGGGATCCAGCTCCAGCTGTGGGGAGCTTCAACACCAAACTGCCCATCCACCATCCCTGGAGGCCCTACGCAGCGCTGGTGCACTCACCAGATACCAAAGGTGGCGTCACGATAAACTTAAAAACTTTTATTCCCTTTCCAATTATCCTTCTTTTAGTTGACCACCAGGGCCACGGGTCTGGGCAGGCCACCAGTGACATCCCTACTGTAGCAGAGGGCCGAGTCCCCATACCCTGGGCTAGTCAAATTCTTTCTGTCACTATAAGTGCATTTAAACACGAATTTAATACAAAATAGTAAATAGCATCCTATACAGGTATATAAAGCAATTGGAATCATATGGCATAGGAAAATCGAGATACTTAGCATTATTGAAATGGCCATATCCATAATCTACCCAGTTGCCAATGTAACTGGGTCCCTATACCTAAATGTTTTTAAACATTTAGATATAGGGACCCAGTTACTAGATACGTCTTGACGTTGGCAACTGGGCGGATTATGGATATAGCTATTTCAATAATGCTAAGTACCTCAATTTTCTCAAATTTTCCAAAGCCAATTTTTCCTATGCGATATTATTTCAATTGTTTATATACCTGTATAGGATACTATTTACTATTTTGTATTTAAATGCATTTGTATTGCATTTGTATTTGTGTTTAAATGCAGCTATACTGACAGAGTGAATGCTACATATATTGCTTGTAACTCCTATTGCTGTCCATACTCATTTTCTGTTTGGTTTATAAAATCACTGACTGGGTGGATCAGGGAATCGCAGTAGATCTAGTATATTTTGACTTCAGCAAAGCATTTGACAAAGAATCTCACACTATCCTTATTGAAAAGCTGACAAAGTGTGAAATTGACAAGGTAATTGTTAGGTGGATTCAAAACTGGCTTAGTGACTCAAAGAGTGGTCATAAATGGCTGCACATCCAGTTCAAAGAATGTCTCAAGTGGGGACCACGCAGCTCTGTCCTGGCTCCTGTGTTGTTTAACATTTTTATCAATGATTTAGCTGAAGAAATTGATGGAAAACTGATTAAATTTGCTGATGACACAAAGCTAGGAGGGACTCAAAAAGATCTAAACAAACTGGAACAGTGGGCAGCAACTCACAGAATCTACCATATTACCTAATGTTCTCTGTCACGGAAATCGCACGCCAGTTCCAGGGCGCTTATTGGTGGCCGCCAGCGGCAGCCACCAATGAGCGAGGAGTATGTTCCAATGGGAACACAGTAGCCACCACCAATCATCGCTGACGGGGCGCGGACTCCAGCATGCTGTGGCACGCCTACAGGAAATCAATAGGCGATGCTGATTCCATCACTATCGCCCTATCACACACCAAAAGCCGGGAATCTCGCCTTCATGATTGCCTCTGATTTTGGAGCAGTGCTCTGAAATCAGGAAACAGGCGACAGGTGATTTATCGCCGCCAAATTCCCCAATTACACGCCGCAACTGGGAGGCAATTTGACGGCGATAGTTTCAGGGCGACATATCGCCGTCAGTATTCCCACCAGATATTGCGGCGTGTAAAGGTACCCTAAGATGTAGTTCATCAGAGTGCTCTTTCATCACAACCTTTTTTTTTGTACCTTCACAGTTTAGATAGCAGGTTAACCAGTAAATTTGTTTCCAGTCCTTAAGCCCCCGTCACACATAACAACACACCAGCGATACCGATAACGATAGAACCTGGCTGGGATCGCTGGTGCGTTGTTTTCACATTGCTGGTAAGATGTCAAACAGGTATCTCACCAGCAATGTCACCAACGACTTCAGCAACGATCCAGAATTATACCGAGGTCTTTGGGAATTGTCACTCCATAGCGTAGCATTGAGATCGTTGGTTATTGTCCCTTTCAAACACAACGATGTAGCGCTCCCAGCGGGAGAGCAACGACGTACAAATGACCCAGAGCAGTGTGTAACAATCAACGATCTCACAGCAGGGGCCAGATCGTTGGTACATGTCACACATAACGACATCGGGATCGTTGTTATGTCACAAAATCTGTGGTGTTACAACGATCTCGTTAACGATCTCATTATGTGTGACAGGACCTTAAATGGGGCATCCAGGGGTTAATAGGATTAGTTGGCTTATATCCCAGTGGTTTTGATGGTTACCACTGTTAAGGGATTGTACAGCTTATGGGGCTTGCTTGTAATGTCTGTGTCTGTGCCAAGCTGGGTCAGGCCCAACTGCTAGTCTGCTTTTCCCTCTTTCTGTTTTAAAAAAAATCCCTGGACACATCTCTCCATGGTTTTTACAGCCTCTGTAGGGAAGACTATAGACAGATGGATAATCATGAAGAAGTGCTCCTAGAAGTGGTGCCTCACGATTATCGTCTTGTCACAATACTTAATGGGTGATCAGACAATTCATGCCAGCAATATGGTGTCTAAATAGGGCATTAAATGATTGTTGATCGACTTACATGAAGATAACTGGCAGTCATTTACCACCTGCCGTCAGCTATATGCAGTGTAATTTGTATTATTGATCAATTTATTTAAATATCCAAGTTGCCTAATTCCTAAACCCTGGAACTCAAAAAAAAATGTCTGTTTTTCAGTAATTACTGTTTCTTTCAATTATTTTTTCTGGAGCAGAAAAAAACATTAGTAGATTGAATATCACTAGGTCTCAGATGTATTGGAAGGCCATCTAGCATGTATGTGAGCCTGATGATGTTGGGAGAGACAAGGATCCAGCTTATAGAATTTATACGAGTGAGCCTTTTGTACAATACTGAGATAAGACACCGGAATTTGGTGGCAGCTCTCTCATAGAGTACACATGAACGTTCAGCCAAGCTAAGTGTTCCAGTGCATGAAGGAGTTGGTAGAGGTGCATATTGGCTGAACAATCATGTATGGTCAGCTTTAGGTATAGGAGAATTGGAAACATGGAGAAGGTTTGCAAGAAAGGGATGAGTAGACTTTACTTCCTAAGGAAATTAAGGTCGTTTAATGTGTGTAGCAAAATGCTTGAAATGTTCTACCAATCTATTGTGGCGAGTGCAATCTTTGCTGCAATAATATGCTGGGGTAGTAGTTTGCGCACAGCTGACGCTAATAAGCTGAATAAACTTATCAAGAAGGCTAGTGCGGCGGTGGGTCTACAACTTAGGACTTTCGAGGAGGTATTAGAGGATAGAATTAATAAGAAATGCAAGGCTATAATGAGCAACAATACACACCCGCTCTCTGAACTGTTTGCGAAGCAGAAGAGCACATTCAGCAAGCGTCTAATCCAACTAATGTGTAAAAAGGAAAGATACAGAAAATCGTTTGTTCCGACAGCTGTGGGGATGTTTAACAAATGTATAAGTGTAAAGCGTTCCAAGACTATGTGAAGTTCTATGTGTATGGGGGGAATAGGTGAGGTACATGTACCAGTCTATCCACATCTGCTGTCCATATAAACTTATTTTGTAAAGTGTGAAATGTTCTTGATCTTTGTTCTGCTGCTGTAATACTGTAATTTCCTCTGGGATCAATAAAGTTTATCTTATCTTATCTTATCTTATCTTATCTTATGTTCATAGTGGATAGAAGATCACTGCAAACCAATGGACCAATTGTTCAACTTGGCGATAAGGCCTGACTATCAACTAAAAATATCAAACTTAAGGTACCATTTTCTAATATTGTGGTTAATAATATCACATTGCAGCTCAGTAATACTTTTAGGAGCCCATTGTTTTTTTTTTCTTTATAAATTCCTGTTTTATTGTGTTGTTCTCCTGCTCAAATGTTGCCTATACCAATTCTGATTATAGAAAATGTAGAGTTTAAAGTTCAGGTCGGGTTATGCTCCAAAAGAAAGATCCTGTGATCCAGCAAATAAAATGATTGATTAAAGAAATTATGTACTTTGTTGCCTCTTAAAGGGAAGGTGGTGCAATTATTATTTTTATATTAATAATTATTGATTATATATTGAATTTCTGAGGTTGGCTATCATCACTTCTCATGGACAAGCTTTGTGGCAAGTCAAGAAATCTGGAGTCAAATACCAAGAGTGTACTTCAAAGGCAGAGGAGCAAAAGAGAAGACAAATCATAGTCCAAAGACAAAAGTCAAAAACAATTATGGGTAGAGACAAAAGGGGCTAGGTTAACAAATAGTCAAAGGCAAGGTCCGAGGTTAGGTAGCAAGAGATCAGAACAGCAGAAAACAAAATCACAAGACATGCACACCGCAGAGCAAAGCTGCTACTAGAAATGGTCTGACCAGTGTCAGACAGCTAAATAGGAAGGCAATCACCCCAAAAGGGGGACACTTGTAGAAAGCATAGCAGGCCTGCCCTGATTGGCTGCTGGGCACTCCTGAATAGCATCAGCATGCCCCTGTCCCTGATTGGGCAGCTGGGTTATCATTCACAATATTGATAACCCAGCATGCCCCTTCCATCAATTGGGCAGCCAAGCTGTAACTCAGTGAGTGGCCGTTTCTTGAAAGAATTAATTTTAATACAAAAATAAATGCAGTGTTTTAATAGTTTTTTATTTGTTAACTTTCTCTGAAGGGGCTTGGGGATGAATTTTTATTTGCTGGTATGACACCTCAAATACGGCTGCTCCGGGCACCTAGGAGACTATGATGGTGTCCGAGCACATCTCCTGACTGTGTCTGCTTCTAGCTGTGAACTATGCACGCTCTCTGAGCCATGCAGTTCACACTTGTAATGGTACCTTTACACGCCGCTACCGAAGGTAGCAACAGGTAGGCACCGCACGTGCACGTTTTCAACAATTGCTAACGGTACCTGATGCCGCAAATACACGCCGCCACAAGGTGCTCCACAGAAGGTATTTTCGTTCCCCGGAAGTGCCGACGGATGCCGCGGGTTTTACCTTCTGTGGAGCACCTTCCCTGATTTACATGCTGCCACCACAAGGGAATATGGGCGTACATATTGTGCGCCGTAACTACATAGGCGTGACAGAGTTGTGTATTACGCGACGTTCATACGGTGATTGGACAATGCAATAACATCATGATTGGCCAGCCAGCGCAGGGAGGCTGGCTAATACATGACGCTATAGCAAATGTGTAGTGACTGGTCATCTCGTTAAATATGACGCCCTGTACAGGGACAGCCAATGGATACACAGTAGTCCCCACCAATGATAGCTGATGCGGCATGGTATACATGACGCTGTAGCACGCCCCAGGTAACTCGAATACCGTACCTGTGCCCCGATTACACGCCGCCAGGGGTGGATTAAGGGTAGCCAGGGCCCGGGGCTGTTCAGACTCTGTGGGCCCCCCCCGGGTCATGTGATGGGGGTCATGTGACGGGGTCATGGGGGTCATGTGACGGGGTCACGGGGGTCATGTGACGGGGTCATGTGACGGGGTCATGTGACAGGGTCGAGGGAGTCATGTGACGGAGGTTATCATATACCTGAAATAGATTATTCCAGAAAAATAGTTGCTGAGTGAAACTCTATCCTGTCAAACATCCATTGATCTGGTCAATTTACCCTTCAGTTAGGATGAAAAAAAACAAACACTTTAAGCCATAGTATTGAGCAGTCCATTAGAAGGAGGCCATTATGCCCTGACTGCCCCTGTACTCAGAATAAATAACTTATAACAATCTCGAACAGTGTGCACCCTGAAGACAATCACCTGTTACCAGTCTGATGGACTTGCTTGCAGATTGGTCCGTCCCGCCTCCTCGCGGTCCGACAGCGTCTTCTTCTGAATGATGTAGATAGCGCCTCCTGCCATCCTGTTATCCACGTGACCACGTCCAATTTTCCATTGCCTATGCTACGCCCATACCTCTCCGGCTTGTGCAGGTGCAATGTGCTCCATCATGGGTTATCCTACAAGTTTATAATCTCAGTAATGTCACCATACATTACACGCAGAAGACTGAGAGCCTGGAGCCATGTGCAGAGACCCCTGCGGTTCGCGCATGATTAGATGAGTTTTACATTGTAGCTGCAGTAGGGCAGAACACGGTGCGTTGCGCAAGCTGGAGAGGCATCTGCACAGACGTGAGATGGGAAAGTGGGACGTGGATAACGAAGGCGTGATCCATATCATTCAGAAGAAGAGGCTGTCAGACGGCGAGGAGAGGCTGAATGGACCAATCTGCAAGCAAGAATTTGGACCGGTAATAGGTTAGAATACAGGGTGGATAGGTTTTTATAAGTTATTTATTCTGTGTACAGGGGCATTCAGGGCATAATAGCCTGTTTCTTATAATGCAGCATCAGTGTGCGCACGAGGCCTTACAGATACTGAGGGAAAAAAAATCACCAAATACTCAGCGTGTGCACGAGGCCTTAAGCCACTTTAACACACACCACCTATCTGTCCAACTTCTGAACAACTGCTGGTTGCAGTGAAACCATGGACACATTGCTCCATTTGTGGCTGTGTACAAATGGAACAATGTATCCATGATTTCACTGCAACCAGTAAGTGTTCAGAAGTTGGACAGATAAGTTGGTGTGGTTAAAGTGGCCATCACATATACTGAGATAAAAACTCCCAAATACTCAGCGTGTGCACGAGGCCTTACAATACTGAGGTAAAAACCTCACCAAATACTCAGCATGTGCACGAGGCCTTACAGATACTGAAATAAAAACTCACCAAATACTCAGCGTGTGCACGAGGCCTTACAGATACTAAGGGAAAAACTGACCAAATACTCAGCGTGTGCACGAGACCTTACAAATACTGAGGTAAAAACTCACCAAATACTCAGCGTGTGCACGAGGCCTTACAGATACTGAGGTAAAAACTCACCTAAATACTCAGCGTGTGCACGAGGCCTTACATATACTAAGGAAAAACTGACCAAATACTCAGTGTGTGCACGAGGCCTTACATATACTAGGTAAAAACTCACCAAATACTCAGCATGTGCACGAGGCCTTACATATACTAAGGTAAAAACTCACCAAATACTCAGCGTGTGCACGAGGCCTTACATATACTAAGGTAAAAACTCACCAAATACTCAGCGTGTGCACGAGGCCTTACAATACTGAGGAAAAACTACCAAATACTCAGTGTGTGCACGAGGCCTTACAATACTGAGGTAAAAACTGACCAAATACTCAGTGTGTCACGAGGCCTTACATATACTAAGGTAAAAACTCACCAAATACTCAGCGTGTGCACGAGGCCTTACATATACTAAGGTAAAAACTCACCAAATACTCAGCGTGTGCACGAGGCCTTACATATACTAAGGAAAAACTGACCAAATACTCAGTGTGTGCACGAGGCCTTACACATACTGAGGAAAAAACTCACCAAATACTCAGTGTGTGCACGAGGCCTTACAAATACTGAGGTAAAAACTCACCAAATACTCAGCGTGTGCACGAGGCCTTACACATACTGAGGAAAAAACTCACCAAATACTCAGTGTGTGCACGAGGCCTTACAATTACTAGGTAAAAACTCACCAAATACTCAGCGTGTACATGAGGTCTTACTTTATACTGAGGTAAAAACTCACCAAATACTCAGCGTGTGCACGAGGCCTTACGGATACTGAGGTAAAAACCCACCAAATACTCAGCATGTGCAATAGGCTTTACAGATACTGAGGAAAAAAACTGACCAAATACTCAGCTTGTGCACGAGGTCTTACAAATACTGAGGTAAAAACTCACAAAATACACAATGTGCGCACCCACTACCCCTCCACCTTGGATAGACATGTGAAATACCTCTACATATTGTATGTGCCCCTCTATGTGAATATTTTTCTTGAATCATGAATGCATGGACTCCATACGTACATGATCCAAGCAAGATAGCCACTTATTAGAGGGGCACATGATACACCATGTATAGCCATTTCACATGTTTCTGTATTATCCAAGATGGTGGGGCACACCACTCCAGTGATTAAGGGGCCTTTCACATCAGCGGTTTTGACGATGTGCGGCCGATTCGGCAGGTGGCGCCGGATCAGCCGCCTAATGGCCGACTTGCGGTCCAGATGCGGCAAGCCCTATGCATTGTCTATGGGGCTTGCGGTCCGGTGCGGCAAGTGCGGTTCTGCCGTGTGCGGCAGATTCGACACTTGCGGCCGCGAAAAAAAAACACCGCTTGTAGAGTTTTTTTTTCGCGGCCACAAGTGCCTGATCTGCCGCACTCAGCAGAACCGCACTTGTAATAGACAATGCATGGGGCTTGCCGCATACGGGTCGCAAGTCGGCCGTTAGGCGGACGATCCGGCACATGCGGCGCCACCTGCCGGAACGGCCCAAACATCAGCTAAACACTGATGTGAAAGCAGTGTTCGTTAGGCCCCTTTCACATCACCGTGTCTTTCAAATTGCGGCAGATCCAGCAGATTTACCACATTTGCTGCCTAACAACCGTTGCGACGATGGATGACAACGCGGTCAGCAGCGTTTTTTTTTCCACCGCCGCAAATGCCGGACTTGCCGCACCCAGCAGAACCGCACTTGCCGCACCAAACCGCAAGCCCCATAAACAATGCATGGGGCTTGCCGCAAGTGTGCCGCAAGTGCGGCCGTTAGTCGGCAGATGCGGTAAATCTGCCGGATCTGCCACAATCTGAAAAAAAGCAGATGTGAAAGGGGCCTTAGTACACAAATCATTTAATTACTGCTTACATTCTTTCTTTACACTGACTGAGTCCTCCCTGCCATGCAGCAGCCACCAGGTCTGGCTGGCAGTGCACACACAGAGCACAGCCACAGGCAGCAGCTGCAGCAGCAGGGCAGGAGTCAGGAGTGGACATATCACTCACCTCTCTGTCACACAGGCACGTCCTCTCTGTGCTCTGTGTCGGCATTAGGTGACGGTCCCTCTCCTCAGACTCCCTCTCTTCATGCAGGCGGCGACCCAGGAGGTGGTGGACGGCGGTTGGCGGGTGAGACACAGACTCAGTCAGGAAGACGGAGGAGTCTGCTCAGCCTCAGTCGAGATCAGCTGCCTGCCTGGGTCTGGGTCCTCCTAGAGTAGGAGGATTCAGCAAAGCCCGGCAGAATCAGCATTGACAGCGGCAGCCGGGACTCATGAGAACAATGCTGCCAGCAGAGGCCGCTGGGACTATAGGAGTGGGAGCAACATCCGCAGGCAGCTACCACCGGTACGCACACCTTGTAAGCACACAGCTCCACATGCTCCATACATACATGGCTCCGCTCCGTACACCTACGGTAGTACACACTCAACTCTGCTCCATACACCTCGTACACATGGCTCAGCTCCGTACACCTCGTACACACTTGGCTTTGCTCTGTACACCTTGTACACACTTGGCTCCGCTCCATACACCTCATACACACTCGGCTTCGCTCCGTACACCTTTTACGCACTCGGCTCTGCTCCGAACACCTCGTACACGCTCGGCTCCATACACATGCGGCTCCGCTCCATACACCTAGTACACACGCGGCTCCGCTCCATACACCTCGTACACACGCGGCTCCGCTCCATACACCTCGTACACACGCGGCTCTGCTCTGTACACCTCATACACATGTGGCTCCACTCCGTACACCTTGTACACATGCAGCTCTGCTCCATACACCCTGTACACACTCGGCTCAGCTCCATACACCTCGTACACACGCGGCTCTGCTCGGTGCACCTCGTACACACACGACTCCGCTCCACACACCTTGTACACACATGGCTCCGCTCCATACACCGTGTACACACATAGCTCTGCTCCATACACCTCGTACGCACTCAGCTCTGCTCCATACACCTCGTACGCACTCAGCTCTGCTCCATACACCTCGTACGCACTCAGCTCTGCTCCGTACACCTCGTACACGTGGCTCTGCTCCGTACACACTCAGCTCTGCTCCATACACCTCATACACATGTGGCTCCGCTCCGTACACCTCATTTACATGCGGCTTCGCTCCGTACACCTCGTACACATGCGGCTCCGCTCCATACACCTCGTACACACACGGCTCCGCTCCATACACCTCGTACAACCCCTCGCTCCAACTCCATACACCTCGTCCACCCACCCCTCACATGGCTCCGCTCCGTACACCTAGTACACACTCGGCTCTGCTACACCCACACTGTAAATCCCTCCTGAGTCCTGACCCCACACATAACCTTCATCTCATCCTCTTCTTCACCTCTCCAGCACCATGACAACCATCACAGAGTGGAGGCCTGCATAACGAGGAGCTGATCATGTGATCCCTGACTCCTCCCCTCCATCACATCATTACAGGTCCTGTAAGCACAGGTCCTCCTGTGCCCTGTGCTGCTCTACAGGTGGGCTCACACTGCGGGGGAGGGGAAGAGTGTAACACAGCGGTGGCGGCAGCGGCCGGGACTATAGGAGAGAGAGCAGCATCAGCAGGGGGCCGCGCCACCATCAGGCCCCCTGCGGTTGCTGCTCCCTGCCAACTAGCAGGGCTCATCACCTCATGGTTGAGTCTAGAGAATACAGGCTGCTTGCAGGTTCTGACTACAGCTTATATAGTCTAGCACCCTCACTACTGAAGATGCTAGAGAATACAGGCTCCTTGCAGGTCCTGACTGCAGCCTATACAGTCTAGCACCCTCACTACTGAAGATGCTAGAGAATACAGGCTCCTTCCAGGTCCTGACTGCAGCCTATACTGTCTAGCACCCTCACTACTGAAGATGCTAGAGAATACAGGCTCCTTCCAGGTCCTGACTGCAGCCTATGCAGTCTAGCACCCTCACTACTGAAGATGCTAGAGAATACAGGCTCCTTCCAGGTCCTGACTGCAGCCTACACAGTCTAGCTGCTTCACTATTGAAGATGCTAGAGAATACAGGCTCCTTGCAGGTCCTGACTGCAGCCTATACAGTCTAGCACCCTCACTACTGAAGATGCTAGAGAATACAGGTCCTCACTGCAGCCTATGCAGTCTAGCACTCTCACTACTGAAGATGCTAGAGAATACAGGCTCCTTCCAGGTCCTGACTGCAGTCTACACAGTCTAGCTGCTTCACTATTGAAGATTCTAGAGAATACAGGCTCCTTGCAGGTCCTGACTGCAGCCTATACAGTCTAGCACCCTCACTACTGAAGATGCTAGAGAATACAGGCTCCTTCCAGGTCCTGACTGCAGCCTATACAGTCTAGCTGCTTCACTAATGAAGACGCTAGAGAATACAGGCTCCTTCCAGGTCCTGACTGCAGCCTATACAGTATAGCTGCTTCACTATTGAAGAGGCTAGAGAACACAGGCTCCTTCCAGGTCCTGACTGCAGCCTATACAGTCTAGCACCCTCACTACTGAAGATGCTAGAGAATACAGGCTCCTTGCAGGTCCTGACTGCAGCCTACACAGTCTAGCTGCTTCACTATTGAAGACGCTAGAGAATACAGGCTCCTTCCAGGTCCTGACTGCAGCCTATACAGTATAGCTGCTTCACTATTGAAGACGCTAGAGAATACAGGCTCCTTCCAGGTTTATATTAGTGGTTACAGCAGAATGTACAGGCTCCTTGCAGGTCCTGACTGCAGCCTATACAGTCTAGCTGCTTCACTAATGAAGACGCTAGAGAATACAGGCTCCTTCCAGGTTTATATAAGTGGTTATATCACAATGTACAGGCTCCTTGCAGGTCCTGACTGCAGCCCATACAGTATAGCTGCTTCACTAATGAACACACTAGAGAGTACAGGCTAATTGCAGGTCCTGACTGCAGCCTTTACAGTAGACAATACAGGCTCCATCCAGGTCCTGACTGCAGCCCATACAGTCTAGCTGCTTCACTAATGAAGACGCTAGAGAGTACAGGCTCCTTCCAGGTTTATATTAGTGGTTAATTACAATGTACAGGCTCCTTGCAGGTCCTGACTGCAGGCCATACAGTCTAGCTTTTTCACTAATGAACACTCTAGAGAGTACAGGCTCCTTGCAGGTCCTGACTGCAGCCTATACAGTAGAGAATACAGGCTCCTTGCAGGTCCTGCCTGCAGCCCATACAGTCTAGCTGCTTCACTAATGAACACGCTAGAGAGTACAGGCGAATTGCAGGTCCTAACTGCAGCCTGTACAGAGAATACAGGCTCCATCCAGGTCCTGACTGCAGCCCATACAGTCTAGCTGCTTCACTACTGAAGATGCTAGAGAATACAGGCTCCTTGCAGGTATATACTATTGACTACATTAGAATGTATGTGCTCCTTCCAGGTCCTGACTGCAGCCCATACAGTCTAGCTGCTTCACTAATGAAGACGCTAGAGAGTACAGGCTAATTGCAGGTCCTGACTGCAGCCTATACAGTAGACAATACAGGCTCCATCCAGGTCCTGACTGCAGCCTATACTGTCTAGCTTCTTCACAACTGAAGACACTAGAGAATACAGGCTCCTTCCAGGTATATATTAGTGGTTACATCAGAATGTACAGGCTCCTTCCAGGTCCTGACTGCAGCCTATGCAGTCTAGCAGCTTCACTAATGCACACGCTAGAGAGTACAGGCTAATTGCAGGTCCTGACTGCAGCCTATCCAGTAGACAATACAGGCTCCATCCAGGTCCTGACTGCAGCCCATACTGTCTAGCTTCTTCACAACTGAAGACACTAGAGAATACAGGCTCCTTCCAGGTATATATTAGTGGTTACATCAGAATGTACAGGCTCCTTCCAGGTCCTGACTGCAGCCTATACAGTCTAGCAGTTTCACTAATGCACACGCTAGAGAGTACAGGCTAATTGCAGGTCCTGACTGCAGCCTATCCAGTAGACAATACAGGCTCCATCCAGGTCCTGACTGCAGCCCATACTGTCTAGCTTCTTCACAACTGAAGACACTAGAGAATACAGGCTCCTTCCAGGTATATATTAGTGGTTACATCAGAATGTACAGGCTCCTTCCAGGTCCTGACTTCAGCCTATACAGTCTAGCTGGTTCACTAATGCACACGCTAGAGAGTACAGGCTAATTGCAGGTCCTGACTGCAGCCTATACAGTAGAGAATACAGGCTCCTTCCAGGTCCTGACTGCAGCCTATACAGTACAGAATACAGGCTCCTTCCAGGTCCTGACTGCAGCCTATACATGAGAGAATACAGGCTCCTTGCAGGTTCTGACTGCAGCCTATACAGTAGAGAATACAGGCTCCTTCCAGGTCCTGACTGCAGCCTATACAGTACAGAATACAGGCTCCTTCCAGGTCCTGACTGCAGCCTATACAGTAGAGAATACAGGCTCCTTCCAGGTCCTGACTGCAGCCTATACAGTAGAGAATACAGGCTCCTTCCAGGTCCTGACTGCAGCCTATACAGTCTAGCTGCTTCACTAATGAAGACGCTAGAGAGTACAGGCTAATTGCAGGTCCTGACTGCAGCCTATACAGTAGAGAATACAGGCTCCTTCCAGGTTCTGACTGCAGCCTATACAGTACAGAATACAGGCTCCTTCCAGGTCCTGACTGCAGCCTATACAGTAGAGAATACAGGCTCCTTCCAGGTCCTGACTGCAGCCTATACAGTAGAGAATACAGGCTCCTTCCAGGTCCTGACTGCAGCCTATATAGTAGAGAATACAGGCTCCTTCCAGGTCCTGACTGCAGCCTATACAGTCTAGCTGCTTCACTAATGAACACACTAGAGAGTACAGGCTAATTGCAGGTCCTGACTGCAGCCTATACAGTAGACAATACAGGCTCCATCTAGGTCCTGACTGCAGCCCATACAGTCTAGCTTCTTCACAACTGAAGACACTAGAGAATACAGGCTCCTTCCAGGTATATATTAGTGGTTACATCAGAATGTACAGGCTCCTTGCAGGTCCTGACTGCAGCCTATACAGTCTAGCAGCTTCACTAATACACGCTAGAGAGTACAGGCTAATTGCAGGTCCTGACTGCAGCCTATACAGTAGAGAATACAGACTCCTTCCAGGTCCTGACTGAAGCCTATACAGTCTAGCTGGTTCACTACTGAAGACACTAGAGAAGACAGGCTCCTTCCAAGTGTATACTAGTGGCTACATCAGAATGTATGGTCTCCTTCCAGGTCCTTACTGCAGGCCATACAGTGTAGCTGGTTCACCACTGAAGACACTACACAGTGGGGGCTGCTTCCTGGTACATATTAGTGACTACATCTGGATGTATGAGCTCCTTCCAGGCAGGACGTAACGATCGGGCTCATAAGGGTCATGACCAGGCCCACCGACCCCTGACCCCAGCGCCTGCTTCACATGGATGTGTGTCCCCGTGGATGTATATCTCTGTCACTGCACGGCAGTCTGCCCTGGCCAGTCCCAAGGCAGTCCTATGGCCGCCGGAGGACTGGCACTTTACCTTTAATTGCGTCTGGAAAACAGTCGTTCCGCGGCCCAGTGTGCAGCACCGTGATGAGGTCATCACACTGCGGCATGCGGGAATGGCAAGCGTGCACTCCATGGAGGAGCTGGAGAATCTACCTTATTTCCCCGAAATTAAGACATACCCTGAAAATAAGACATACTAAGGGAGTTTGCATAGCTGCTAAATAAAAGTATCAATATGGCCGCGGTATGAGAGGCACGTGTGCCACAGGGCTCCTACCATCTTGCCCTAATCTCTACCATCCCACAAATGTGGCACCTCTCATCGCCTCTATCGTAGCCCTATCCCGTTGGGGCACCACCCTTTTCCTCTGGGTAGTTCATGAGGCCACTGAAGACCACTCTGCAGGTACCGTCCCCCCCTCCCACCTTAAGGCCGCCAGCCTACATCTATCCCTGACAGAGGCCCATCCACCAACCTCCGGGCCGAGAAGTCACTGGACCCCCCTGGCGAGCACCGCCCGAACCTTCCGAACCCCTTCCCAGCCGCAACTGTGATGGCCGCAAGCGGGTCCCCCGCTTCCAGTCTGGTCCCTGGCCTGGCTTGGCAGTTCCGTTCATCTTCAGTAATGGCCTGCCCCGGCTGTACCTCTATACTGGCCCGTCCACTTACACTACTACCTCCCGGAGCTTCTTAGCTCTGGCCACGACCCCTCCTATCTCCTACATCCCTGTCCTGCACCAAAGACACAGGCCCAGGGAAGCACCTTACAGTACAAGCCGACGAGCTTGCCAGGCACCAGCCTCTGCCGAATGCCTGAACCAGCAGCACAACGCCAACAGCCTACACCCTGGCATTGATTCATCACCACCGCTCATCTCTTGCTGCTGCTGACCCCCAGCTGCATCTGATCCCCGGCCACACCGGATCCCCGGTCACACCTGATCCCCGGCTACATCTGATCCCTGGCTATACCAGACCCCTGGCTGCATCTGATCCCTAGCTGCACCTGACCCCTGGCTGCATCTGATTTCAAGCTGCATCTGATCCCTGGTTGCACCTGATCCCTAGCTGCATCTGACCCCTGGCTGCATCTAATCCCTGACTGCATCAGATCCCCGGCTGCACTTGCGCATGCAGACCTGACTTTGCACAACTTCATCACCATCACACATCCTTCCACTGCATTTAATCCCTGGCTACATCAGACCCCTGTCTGCATCTCATCCCATGCCATACCTCATCCCTATGTGTTATAGACTTGGTCCTGACTTGACACAACTTCATCGCTACCACACATCTCTTCGCTGCATCTGATAACTGGCAGCATCTGCTCCCATGGCTGCTTCTCACCCCTGCTGCACCTCATCACTACGTGCTGTAGTACATAGTTACTGTCAACTATGTTTCCTCTTATTTTTACCCTCACCCCTATACTACTTCTTTTCATACTAACTCCATTTATCCATCCACCCAGTAATGAAGTGATACTCTCTCCCTCTATCCTGCCCAGCCACCTCACCTCCTCCACAGAACTATTTCTTCACATACAACATACAATCCTTTGTCTCCAAACATGCACGTAACCTCTCCTACCCCCACCATCTGACCCTTTCCCTGTTTCTCCTACTTGCTGATGACATATTTCCAAATCCTGGACCCCTCATCACATCTCTACAGTTACTTTTAACCGATACCCACACTCCAACTTTAACCTCCGCAACCTTAATAACCTTATACCCATTCGACCAGCCCCAGCTCCCCCAATCCCTCTACCTGAATCACTATGGAACACTCGCTCCATCTGCAACAAACTCTCTTACATCCACATCCTCTTCACCACTAACAATCTCTCATTCATTGGCATAACTGAAACCTGGCTCACCCCGATGCAGCCTCCTCAGCTGGACTCAGTCTCTCTCATACCCCCCGCCCTAGCAACAAGCATGGAGGGATGGGCTTACTCCTGTTTGACAATTGGTCCTGTACCCCAATCCCACTGCCACTCTCTGCTATTCTCCCCTCTTTCAAGGTACACTCTGTCGTATCTACTCCCCCTGCAAACTTCAGTTAGCTGTTATCTACCACCCCCCCAGAATCATTCTCCACATTTCTTGACCACTTCACCACCTGGCTACTCCACTTCCTCTCTGCAGACATCTCCACTACCATCATGGGCGACTTCAACATCCCCATTGACACTCCCCACCCTGCCTCTAAACTTCTATCACTCACTGCATCCTTTTTGGCTCTCTCAATGGTCCTCCTCTGCCACTCATAAAGATGGCCACACACTCAACCTCATATTCCCCCGCCTATGTTCCTTCACTAACCTCTCCAACCCACCCCTCTCCCTGTCCGACCTCAATCTACTGACTTTCTCTTCCCTCTCCTTTCCTAATACACTACCCCCACTCCACAAACCGACTCATCCTTGAAGAAATCTCAACCATATTGATCTGCACTCATTCTCAGAATCCCTTCTCCCACTCGCAGGCATAGCGTCCTTACATGACGCAGATGCTGCTGCCGCCCTATATAACCCCACAGTAACTTCTGCCCTCAACTTGGCTGCCCCCCTCACATTCAACAAACTTCGCACAAACAGGCAGCCCTGGCACACCAGCCTCACAAAAGACCTGAGACGGGCTTCCAGGGTTGCTGAGCAGAGATGAAAGAAATCCCATTCTGCCAAGCACTTGGCCATGTATAAGCAGTCCCTCACCAGCCTCAAGTCTGCACTCACCGCCACAAAACAAATCTGCTTCTCATCTCTAATAACCTTCCTGTCTCACAATCCTAAACAGCTATTCAAAACTCTCAATTCTCTACTCCGTCCCCTGCACCTCCTCCCTCTCCTCTTATATCTGTGGACGATGCAGGTTCATCCCTGGACCGGATCACACCGCAGTGTGAAGCCGCGCTAAGGCTGGTTTCACACTGCAGTTTTTTCCCTGATCAGGTTCGATCAGGTTTGGGTGCCAAAACCAGGAGAGGAACTTGCAGAGAAAAAGAATAATTGAAAGAGTGACACCTGTTCTGAGTTTTGGAGACACTCCTGGTTTTGACACACAAACCTGATCGAACCTGATCAGGGAAAAAAATGTAGTGTGAAGCCAGCCTAAGTCTTGCACGGACACACACTCTGACTGCTTGCATTACGGTACTGTCAGCACTTTCTCATTGCAACCTTTGCTGACTCTCCTCAGCTGAGAGTGACAGCTGCATAGAAATGCACGCTGACACTCTCAGGTCAGGAGAGCCACAGTGGATGGCTGTCAGAAAGTGCCAGCTAATGAATATTCACCCACTTGCCCACCCCACTTAAACCAGAACGACACCTGCTCTCCGCCTGCTGTTGATGAAGTATTGCATAGCAATGCACGACAGCACTCTGGAGCCGAGTCTGACACTGTTTTTTTTTTTTATACAGCTGTCACCCTCAGCTCAGAAGATTCATGGTGCGATGCGATCCTCGATCAATACAGTAGACAGAGTGCTGTTGAATATGCATTAGCTTAATTAGCTGACACTTTCTCACCATGACCCCATGGCACTCCTGAGCAGAGGGTGACAGAAAAGGAGATTTTTGTGTACTCACCGTAAAATCCTTTTCTCTTAGCCTCTAATTGGGGGACACAGACCGTGGGTGTTATGCTGCTGTCCACTAGGAGGCGACACTAGGCAAAATCTGCAAAAGAGTTAAGTGGCTCCTCCTATGCAGTTATACACCCCTAGAACAGGAAGTGCTTCTCCAGTTTTGTGCTAAAGCAGTAGGAGAGCAAACAGACAATAACAGTGACACAGGAGTCAACGCAGGCAACCTGTGTAAACAATATAGTTAACAAGGTAATAACAGTAACAAGGCCTGAGCCAGACAGGCCCGTGTGTAAACCGTCAAGAGTTAGCAGAGTAATACTAGTACCACAAGTCCTGTAACTAAGCAGGCGCATGTGGAAAACAGTGTAGTTAACGAAGTAACAATCGTATAACAAGGCCTGTAACTAAACAGGCTCACAGTACTACAAGGCCTGGAACCAAACAGGCACAAGTTTAAACAGTCAACAGTTAACAGAGTGATAATAGGCAAACATGTGTAAACATGTTAACCATGTAACAGCTGAGAAGCTACGCAAGAACTGTAGAAAAGGCCCACAAGGGCAATAGGGTGGGTGCTGTGTCCCCCAATTAGAGGCTAAGAGAAAAGGATTTTACGGTGAGTACACAAAAATCTCCTTTTCTCCTTCGCCTCATTGGGGGACACAGACCGTGGGACGTCCCAAAGCAGTCCCTGGGTGGGAAATAGCAATGGAACTAGAGACACTGAACATAGTCAGTGAAAAACTATGCACCGATAGGCGGGCTGCTGCCGCCTGGAGAGCACGTGTACCCAGACCTGCATTTGTCGAGGACTGAGTGCAAGCACTATAGTGGCTTGGGTATGGGTGTAGGCTGACCTTTTGGCTGCCTAAAACACCAGTTTCGCCGATACCTCTTACCGAACTGTCCAGGAGGCTTCCACGGCTATAGTAGTATGTGCCGTGACCTGCCGGAAGGGATGAGTTTTCGAAGGTATAAGCGTCTTGGATGGTTACAGAAAACCACCTGGTTAGGGGAGCCGCAGAGGCTGACGTGCCTTTATGTCGGCCCATTGGAAGAAGGATAAAAGGAGAATCCGACTTCTTAGTTGGGCGCTGTGTTGGGCACCTAGACGCGTAGGGCCCTGACAAGGTCCCGCATATGTAGGTCCTTCGCAACCGGACAGACCGGAGTCGGGCGCGGTGATGGCAGAGAGATGTCTTCATGTAGGTGGAAGGAGTAAGCCTACCCTAGAAAGAATAATGGAACCAGCCATAGGACAAGCATGTCCAGATGGAAGACTAGAAAAAAAGATTACATGAAACCGCTGCAAGTACCGACACTTCAGCAGAGACAAATAAATGCCACCGAACCATACTACTATTTGGATGAGGATGCTAAAGGTAATATCCCATCTAGGCTGAAAAAGATGGTTCCTGTAGTGCCGTGAGGACCAAGTTCATGGTCCCCACGGGTGTAGTCTTGTTGCATGGATCTTAAATAGCAGACCCTTTGAAGGAAGGAGTTCATAGAAGTCTGGTGGCAAGACGTGTTTGTAAGAGAGTAAAAAACTGCTGAAAACCTGCTGTGTAAGAGACCCTAAGGACAGACCTGAGTCCAGGTCTGAGTGGAAGAAATGGAGAGTCCCTGGCATGAAGTAGGGCCAAGGGGAAAGACCCCTAGAGGTGCCCCAGGCAACAAACTAAAAACGATTACGCTTGTGATCGGATATCGCTGATAAAGCTGGTGTCCTCTCTGTGACTACGGTTGTCACAATATCCTGGTGAAAAAAAACCTCTTGGGTTAAATTCTAGGTCTCAAAGGCTACGCTAGTAACCTTGGATGAGAGGAATTTTGAGGGAGAACTGGCCGTGATCGAGCAGGTCTGGACTGTTAGACAGATCCCGCGACATTCCCGTTTGATATTCCAGACTGTTAGTGGGGAAAGAATATAGGAGAGACAGATACCGGTCCAGGCTTGGACTAGTGCGTCTGTCCCACTGACTGTGGATCCTGAGATCAGGCCAGGAAGGCCGGGATCGTGGCATTGAGGCGTGACTCCATCAGGTCCATATCTGTGGTGTCCTGGCGGTGGCGTTTCAACAGAGGACTTCTAGATAAAGGGGCCAATCCCCTGGGTCCATCCCTTGGTGGATTAGAGAATCAGCCTCCCAGACGTGTACACCTGGTATGAGAACAACTGGCAGTACAGTGTTCCAAGGTTTCCACCTAGTAAAGGATGTGGTGAACTTGTCATCGCTTAGAGACTGCAGGTTCCACCCTGGTGGTTGACATATGTCACAGTTGTGGCATTGTCCGACTGTATCCGGACATGTTCGAATGCCAGAAGGAGAATGATTTCAGTACTAGAGATACTGCACGAATGTTCGTAGATTGAGGGGCATCTTCGAGACAGGGCAAGGCTACTGCCATGTGCATTGTGATGGGGTACATCGCACCCCATCCTGTTCTCGTGCAACACATAAGCATGGATAATTGCAAAGACCGGTGATTCAGCTGAACCAATGGAACCGACTTCCAAGCTGCTTCTATGCGGTCTAGGACTCTTAGGGTACCTTTACACGCCGCTACGGCAGGATGGATGCATCCCGCTACTTCACGTGCACGAGCACGCTCAAACGGTTACAAACGCTCAACGCATCACCTTTACACGCCGCCATAAGGTGCGCTACGCTACGTGACATCTATAGCTAGATACATCGCCGGGTGTCTCAAGTAGCCATCTGTAGCTCATTTACACACCGTTATAACCAGCTACTATGGGCGTACCTGGTGCAGCAGGGACAGCACATAGGCGTGCCACAATTGTGGTTTACGAGCCGTCCGTACGCTGATAGGACAAAGCAATAACATCCTGATTGGGCAGGCAACGCAGGAGGCTGAGTAATACAACACGCTCGAGCGATTGTGTAGTGTGACTCATCAGCTCCTTAAATGTGCCTCCCTATGCAGCGACTACCAATCGTCATGCAGCAGCTTCCACCAATGATCGCACATGGGGCGCGGTAACACGGAGCCAGGGTCACGCCTTAGCTACATTGCAGCTACATCGCAGGGTGTCCAGAGTTCCCTTCCGTAACGTCTTTACACGCCGATGCATCTTGCTACCATCGGCTTTGTAGCTCTCTGTTTTCGAGCAGAGGTCGTAAACAGATGTATCTGTTGCCGGCTGTATCGTCACGTCTTCAGACGCCGCTACGACGGGCTATATTGGCGCTACAAGCTACATTTGTAGCCTGTAGCGGGATGCATCCATCCTGCCGTAGCGGCGTGTAAAGGTACCCATATAGCAGTTGTGAAGGATTGGAGAGACCTCTGACTGAGGCTGTGGGTTCCCAGACGAAGAATCCGTGTCCTGTCTGGGGAAATTTGACTATAGCTGTGGATGTGCAACCAAAGGCCGCCGTGTTCCTGCGATGCTGTACATCCAATACGGCTGAGACTAAATACGTGATGCTGTAGCATGTGGCCATCAGGAGTATGCAGCAGAGCTGGGGCTCCTGGAATGTGTGTGCTGTGCTGCAGCATGTGCCTTGGAATTGCGGTAGACCTGTGGAGGTCGATCCTACCAAGTCTTCTCAACGAGCACAGTGTAAATGCCACTGTTCGCAGACCTTGAAAGTCATGCATTGATAAAAGGTCATCCAGATATGGGAGACTGCTGAAATGTAGAATAGACATTGCCAACTTCAGGTTGGGAAAAAAAAACAAAAAACAAAAAAACCTTGTAGTCTTTGCGCTCCAGTCCTTTTTGGCCTTGGCCCACTCCCTGTGCTGGGGGCTTCGGAGGCTCCGACGTCAGGAGGAGGGTGGGCGTGGCGGGCGAAGGGCGGACAGAGGGCGGGTGAACCAGTGATGTCACATCTAGGCCGAAGGCAGGGCCTCGCGTTATTCGCGGGACCCGGGAAAGGCAGAGGCCCGGCGCGGAGCCGGAAGTCATGAGCAGCGCTGGCCGAAACCGGAGGCTGTGCTCGCGATAGTTCAGTCGCCAGTGTCCTGCGCAGCACACAGCGAGCGCTATCCCACCGTGAGTATCCTCTTTTGACTCCCGAGTCGAGAAGGGACAGATTACGTGGAAGAGTGTTCGGACCACGGTCATACGGGGTCCAGAAGGGCCCTCCATTGGTTAATGCGGTCGGGGGTCTGCAAAGTCCAGCTTTGAAGCGGGCTGTGCAGAGTGCTCGCACGTGTCCTCTCAACCCAAGTACCTAATATAGGTATAGGGAGGAGATTGGCGACAGGGCTCGTATTCCACGTTCTGCGACCCAGAGTTTCGTTTTTGTAGTTTGGGGACGGAGGCCGACCAGGCCTTGGGCCGTCACAGCTTCAACCCGAGTCCCCCACAGTGGGAAGTCGAGGAAGGAGTATGGTTTATAGTAATCTCGGCCACGACCCAGTGCCTCCAACGGTGGGGAGCCGAGGAGGGAGTGTGCTATGGGTCTTAGGTTCCAGAGACCCGTAGCTAAATTACTCGTGCAGTTGCGGGTCACGGTGTGTCAGCCTGAGCCTTGTGAGACTTGACTGTCATCACCGCCTACCAGAACTCCGGCTGTGGGATTTAGAGAGAATTGGCAAACGGTCCTGGGACCCTTGCCATTGTCAGGTAAATGTAGAGTACATCAACTTCCACTGGGCACTCCAACAATGGAGGGCCAAGTAAAACGTGAGAGTCAAACTCTTAGTAATTCCACCACCCTAGTCCTCTCAACTGTGTGGGGGCCTGGGGAGGGGTCTGATGGACGAGTATTTTGAGCCGTTGGAATAGTAACTGGGCTCCGCCAACGTTGAGGGACCAAGGAATAGGCATTTTTGTCTCGCTTCAACCCAGCTCCCACAGGGCAAAGCCATAAGGTTGGACAAGTGTACCAACAGGTACCTGCATCTGGCACGGTGTTAGGAAAAAACAATACGTGCATTGGCCCGTGCGCTGATTACTACTGTAGAGGCAGTTACACTGCTCCTCGTAGTATTGTCCTGAGGGGGGGACACAAACTGGAGCAGGATATATCGCTGCTGATTGTCCTGCTGTTTTCGTTGGAAACTGCCGCACAGCGAAGCTGCGCATTGAACTCTCCAGAGTCGCTGTGCGTGTGCCCCCCGCCGTGCTGTACTCGCTGTACCCCCGCATAGCGGATGCTGAGCCATGGCTTTTGGAGAAGCCAGAGAATGATGGGGGGCATTGCAGACCGGCCGTACCTCTGTGGCATGGCAGGCTCTGCCGTATGTCCCTCTTCCCTTTGTTGCAGGCACTGTAGGACTCCTAAAACCAAGGCCCCGGCTGCACTGGTGTGCCTTGAAGGGCACGGCAGGGAGGAAGCACTGTTGGGCTCCCAGTGTTTGTGGGGGGCCTAGTGCTCGTTGTACCCCCTGCTGGCTGTGCATATGTGCCGCCATGCCAGCAAGGTGTGGGCACGTGACTGTCCGCACACGGGACAGCTGACCTACATGTGTGTTGATGACATGTGTCAGCTGTCTGTGTAGTGTGTGCACAGTGTCCGCACACAGGCTAGCCCGTATATGTGGCTGCTGTGTGCAGTGGCTCAGGGCTGGCAGCTGCGGTGACAGGAGCAGTGCCTGTGTCCTTTACTGGCCGCCACTGCTTATAGGAGAGGGGTCATCCTCATCCTGTGCCCCCCGGAGACTGGCTGGCTGATAATGGCCGCCGAGATATGTGAGTGAGGAGGGAGGGGGGCGGGGCGCTGAGCAAAAAAGAGCGCGGTCCTTGTGAGAAAACGCGCCCTCTGTGCTCCGGCCCGCCCCCTGCTATGACGCTGGCAGCGTCATCCTCGTCATCCGGGGGGGGGGCTGGGGGTGTGGAGAAGGCGGCGGCTTCGGTGTAGGCCGAAGCCGCCGCCTAAATTTGAGACCTGCGGCCGCAAATGTCGCCAAGGCGGCGCGGAGGTGCGGGGGGGTTCCGGAACTAAACTAGACCCCGCCGGACCCCCTGGGCAGACAGCGGTGGCGGGATGTGGGCCCCCACAGAGGACCCAGCGTGCTGGGTCCTCTGGGATCATCAAAGTGCAGCCCTGCTGGCTGCTGCAGGGACGCAGACAAGCTGTGTCCCTGCTAGGGAAAGATCTCCCTCTGCTATAATAGCCCCCGCAGAGGACCCAGAGTACTGGGTCCTCTGTAACCACCAGGATGCAGCCCTTAGTGCTGGCTGCTGCAGGGAAACAGGCAAGCTGTGTCCCTGCTAGTGCTGGTTGCCCCGTTGTTGGTCCCCCGGCCCCTTCAGGAGGTACACAGCAGAGCTGTGTGCCCTGGTACTGCAGGGAGCAGGCTGCCGCTGAGGGGTAAGGAGTCTTCAGCAAAGCTGGGGACTCCTGGGTGCCTAGAGCAGGTCCGAGCTGCTGCACCAGAGGCTCTACCTGCGGTGTCTCGACCTAAATGAACCCCAAAGGGATATTTAGGGAGGGATGCTGCTCCACCGTCAGGTGCCTTGTCCTTCGCCTCGACCTCAACCCAGTAACCCCAACAGTGGGGAAATGGGGAGGGAGGGTCGTTGTCTCAACCTTAACCCAGCGTCCCCAACATTGGGGGGCCGAGGAGGGAGCGGCATGTTAGGGGGACCAGTCGACCTCAACCAGGCGCCCCCAACAGTGGGGGGCCGAGGAGGGACCATGCCGGGAGTCTCGTCAGAGACCCACTTTTCTTCTTCTTGAAGAAAAAAATTCAAAAAGAAAGTTTTTTAGGAGCACTAAAAAAATCTATGTGTGCCTCCTAGACACTAAGCAAAAACTGGAGAAGCACTTCCTGTTCTAGGGGTGTATAACTGCATAGGAGGAGCCACTTAACTCTTTTGCAGATTTTGCCTAGTGTCGCCTCCTAGTGGACAGCAGCATAACACCCACGGTCTGTGTCCCCCAATGAGGCGAAGGAGAAATACACTTTTGTCATTTCAGCCTAGGAGTGCTGCAGTGTATCACGATCCTCTATCACTACAGCAGGCAGAGTGTGGGTGTTGATCAGGGTTCAGAGGAGTGGGCAAGAAGGTGAATATTCATTAGCTTAATTACCCATCACTTTTCTCACCATAAGGCCGGTTTCACATCAAGATTTCTGTCTGTGGGGATCCGTGTTTTGACAGGATCCCCACGGATCCCTGCAATCGGATGGCAAATAGCCATCCGTTTCCGATTTGATGCAGGATCTGTGTGGATCTTGTTCTCCCTGCATCTTCTCTATTTGTCCCTCTTTTATCCCTGCTCCCCACTGTCCTCACCCCTATTCTCTCCCCTCCGGTATCTAAAGAATAAAGAAAAAATCCTCCCAGAGGATACATTACCTTTCGCCGACTCCATGCGACAGTCACTAATGTATCCTCTGGGAGGATTTTTTTTATTTTTTAGATAACGGAGGGAAGAGGACACGGAATAAGACAGGGGGGAGAGGATGGGGGGGGAGCAGAGATAGAAGAGGGACAGTCAGGGAGTGACAGGGACAGGCAGGGTTAAGGGTTATGTACTGGGCAGGATCAGTACATAATCATGGAGCCGACATCGGATCCGATGTCCATAGGCTACCATTGTGTAGCCCTATGGGCCATCACGGATCTGTCACGGATCCGTGGTGTCTGATTTTAGTCACGGACACCAAAATCGCAGCAGGTTGTGATTTTGGCTCCGTGAATAAATCGGAAGGCTGCTTAAATCGGATGGCAAAAAGGACACATCCGAGCCCATAGGGCTACATGGGAGCACAAATCGCATCCGTTTTGAAACTGATACACTCGGATGCCTCAAGATCGTGATGTGAAACCAGCCTTAGATAACATTTTGCATCAGTTCACATGTATTCAGTGCTCTAAGCTAAGCACTTCCTATATATCTGAAACACATGGTTCATATGAAACTCAAGGTGGATCCATTTACTAATGACACAGCTTTGCTCCAGACTCAAACCTGTGGTCACCTGCTCTTTTGTGCGTGTTTAAAAAGAGGGACACCGTCAGATCATAAGCCAGACACTATTCAGACAGAATCCCTTATGGCCCTTAAATGAGGCAGATGGGAGACACTGGACAAAGTATTTCAAATGTTTACACATAATCCCTGGTGTAAGTGTGGAGCCCCAGGCGGGACTGGGGTACTCGGTACCGGACCGGACGGTACTGGGGATGTCACGGGTGGCTTGGTCCGGACCGTGTCCCTGGGCCCTCACAATAAAGTTGGGGGATTTATTTACAAGGGGATTGTCACGGGTGACGCCACCCACTTGGTGCGGCCAGTGATGGGGCCGCCGCTGCTGCAGAACCTCCGGGGGTGATGGAATGGCAGCGGGGATGGTATAGTTCTAGTGGGGAGAACTGTATCCCCCGGGGCAGTAAGGGTTAAAGTCTATTGGGGTTATAGATGGTGGAGAAGAGTTGGAGGACACACACTCACGTTTGGTCGACACTGGTGCACTTCCCTTCTTCCCCCGATGCTGCAGAGCCGACAGGCTGGATCTGTAGGGAGGCTCTCTGTGCTGAATCTGGAGCAAAGGTCGCAATCAATACACAGACTCACAGTTTTGCCGTTTTCCAAAGCTTTACTGCAGATGTTGTTGCAGGTTATAGTCCACGGAGTCTGTAATGGGGCTAAGCTCTCTCCCAACCCTGTCCGGGGTCGTCAGCGTCCTTATGCTGCACTGTGTGTGTGTCCTGGCTGCTGCTGTTAGCTGAGCTGCTGGGATTCCTCACGTCTCTCTGTATGCTGCTGGTACCACTTGGCTAGGCAACTTGAGTCCTCTATGCTGTGCTGACCCCTCCGTGTTGCTTCGCTCTGGTACTAGGGGGCATCTAGAGATCCCACTGTTCCTGGATTCACTGTGCTGTGGGTGCCAGACACAGTACCGGATCCGGTGTCCGTCTCTGTGCGTACTTCTGGGGCAAGTGAAGATATCACTCCAGCTCCCAGATGTGTTCCTCTGTCTTTCGTTCTCCTGTTCCTCTGACCCTTGCTAGGTCTGCACTGAGCTAACTCTGCTCTCAGTGTGCTTTTCACAGCACTACACCGTGCTGTACGGTCTGAGCTCTCCCTCATGGGCAAGAGTATATAAGGAAGCAGGTGGTGCTCCCCCTCTTGCCCAGAGGTGGTAGTGTTTGTAAGTGTGTAGTGGGGGAGAGAACCCATGTGATGTTATTGTGGCACATTAACCCATGGGGTGCCACATAAGTGATCAGCGTTTAGCACAAGATAAGTGCGAGCCGAGCCTAATGGCCACTTTACACGTCCCAACATCGGTCCGATATTGGATACAACGCAGCGGGAGCGCGCTTTTTCTGGGCAGAATTCCAAGATCGCATAGATGTTACACAGCGCGATATCGGCAGGCAACGCCACTGCGATGTGTACACCCCCTTGGACAGCCGACCCAGGAACGACTATTTAACATGGGAGAGAATAGGGGAAGTTGTACTCCACATCGTTGTTGGGCTTTTACACAGCACGATCCAGCCACAACATCCATCCAATATCGGCCCGTTGGAGAGCACGCTCATTTGATCCCCGATATCGTTTTGACATCGTTCGTGCATCGTATTGGTCATTTACACCATACAACACACAAACTATATCGGGGCCAACGCACGACCCACGTGACTTTTTATCGGAGTTGGACGCCGATATCGGGACGTGTAAAGTGGCCATTACTAAAGATCTTTAGGAGGAAAAATAAATCAACAGCAGGTCAAGATTTGCCTTTATTTATTTAATTTATACTGTGCGGTATAGGTGATTAGATGGCTTTATTCTTGGATTGGTGCAATCACAGCAATACCAGATTTAGATCTTATTTTTATGTTTGGCTGCTATTAACACAAACGAAGAAACGCTGCGTGTTTGATTTGATTCACATTTTGCATTGCCTTATATTGAGAGCTCGGCTTTTTCTGTAAATGTGCCAAAATAGTCATGTAAGGGCTTTTTTATGTGCGTGATGAGTTGTATTGCTAATTTTTTCGGCCACGCATTTTTTTCATTACTTTCTGATTTTTAATAAGCACGTCACCCTCTCCCTCCGTTTGATTCACATATTATTCACCCACATCCTCCTTCCTGTTTGTTTCACATATATCGCCCCCACACTCTACCCCCATGTGCTGCTCTTACACTCCCCACCCTCTCTCCTTTTCAGTGATTACATTACAGAAAAGGAAGGGGGGGTGGGGGGGAAACAGTGTCTTCAGCTCCTGTATGGAGGGCTTTACACCATCCATCTGTCACCTTTGCAGGCACTATCAGCTGATCTGATCACATTGTGTCACGTCCTACTGACGGACCCCACACGTGGACCCACTGGACCGCGTAAAGCGGATGCTGATACCTGGTTGATAGAGAGGCGGACCAGTACAGTCGAGTTAACGGGTTTATTGAACAGAACAGAACAGAATAGAACCCACGCCCCAGGGGAGGGCCACACGGCCACAGCACCGGAACACCAGCGAGGGAGACCCCGGAGCGCTTGACCCCTATACAGGGATACCGCCGGGACCAGCCTCGAAGGGACCAATGAAGCGGACACGTGTGTTAAACCGACCCGAGGCGACGTGGAAACAATACAGCAACCGGGTAAGATAGAACACAGAGAACCGGAACCAAGAGAATCCGGAGCAGGACCTGAATCAGCAATTCAGCTAGGAAGGTATCCAGAAGGGTGACCCGACACACGGGAGTCAGCAAGAAGCCGGTAAGGCGGAGATCTGTAGGAGGAAACACACAGAAATCAGTTAACCAGCAAAACAAGGAACAACCTGACCAGACCAGGATTAGCCACTGCAATAGGTAGAAGTTGCCCTGGCAAAGACTGACAGGAACAGGAAGCTTATATATCAGCAGGGCGGTCCTGATTGGCAGGACACAGAGGCTAGGCGATTGGCTGAGCGGAGGAGCATGCTCTCTGCAGTCTCTTCAGAAGAAACAGGTTTGGAGATGTTGTTTCATGTGCTCAAGCAGTAGCCATGGAATTTGAGGAGCTGAGTGGCGCTACTCCAGCAGAGGGTGCTGGAACGTGGGTGCCAGGCGGGGAGGTCTTCTCTGGCTGCTGAGGGTGCAGGGAGAGGTCGCTGGAACGCTGCAGCAGACCCCAGGGTGGTGACACATTGCTGATGTCTCCCTGACCTGGAATGCCAGTAAAAGTGTGCTGCTTCCAATGTACAGAGTGTCTGACACTTGTAAAACGGATTGCAGGAAACCAGCATGTGGCAGTTTCTCTGACCCACTGGCAGCTGACGTGTCAGAGAATAGCTGGCTCCTACTATGGGGGGGGGGGAAGGGGAGGCAACATATGCAGCCGGCGGGAAGATATCTCGGGCGCTGCACCAAAAGGCCCAACGGTGCCCCCTGCCTGCTGTGCCCAGGGCAGATGTCCCACCAGTGCCCCCCCCCCCAGATACGCCACCGATTATAGAAATGAAAATTCTGCCCATTGTTCTCAAACAGTTTTTTTTTTTTCCAACTTTGATTTTTATTAATTTTTTAAGTCATGTCAACAATCAGAACAGTACCAAATGTGATTTCATAATCATAAGTCCACATTACATTTTCCAATATCAAAATTCAAAAACATCAACATATATCCTCCATATATTACAATTGTTGTGAGTCCATGGAGAGATCCCATATCTGCCAAGTCTGGGTAAATTTGTCCATTGTGTTATGAAGCGTGGCGGTCAGTTGTTCCATTGATCGGAGGTCTTTTATCCGTATAAGCCAGTCGGACAACGAAGGTGGAGCCCTCTTCCTCCAATTGAGAGATATCAGGCATTTTGCTGCCGTAAGAAGAAGCATTAGGAGTTTGCTCTTGGGTTTATTCAAGCTTAAAGGGAACAGATTTAAGAGGTATAGAGCCGGGTCTACGGGTAGAATATGACCCATAACCCGTGTCAACACTGTTGCTATTGACCCCCAAAAGCCTCGGATTATCGGGCAGGACCAAAATAGATGGTATAATGAGGCATTTCTCTGGTCACATCGCCAACAATTATCAGGTATTGCCGGGTTGAACTTATGAAGCATCTCGGGGGTGTTATATCACGTCATCAAAATTTTCATCTGATTCTCTTTGTATAGGGTATTAATTGACGTTCTGAAGGTTCTCTCCCATATCACCTTCCACATCGAATCAGAGATTTCCCGTCCTAGCCATGTTTCCCATCGTGTCATATAGGCATGTTTGAGGGGACCTTGGATACTTCGAGAGTTCAAAATAGCATATATATCTGATATTAGACCCTTTGTAGAGGGTCCCCGAGAGCAAAGGGTTTCAAATTGGGTTGGTTTAGTATATTTATTAACTCCCATGATCGACGCGTGGTAGTGAATTATTTGTCGGTACGAAAAGCCAAGGGTTACCGGTAATTTATAAAGCGAGCATAGTTCGGTAAAAGAGCGTATTTTGTGGGTAAGTGGGTTTAGTATATCACGGAAACAAAGGAGGCCTGCTTCTGCCCATTTTCGCATAGTAGCAGAGTCCATGGCTCCCAAATGTGTGGGCTATACAAGAAAGGGGTCAGAGAAGAGGTGTGTGTCGCCATCTGAAATTTAATCCTGCATCTATCCCAAATGCCTCTGGTGAAAGACATTGGTCCCAACAACATTTTGGAGGGAATCTCCGAGGGTTTGCCCCATATCAATGAAGCAGGGTGGTATGGAGCTAGCCATAACTGTTCTACCTCTGACCATCTGGTACAAGCTGACAATGTCGTCCAGTGAGACAAATGGCGTAGGTGTGTAGCGTAGTAGTATAGTAAAATATCTGGGCATGCAACACCTCCCTGTCGTCTTGGCGCACAAAGGACCGAGGCTGGTATTCGATGTCTCCCCGAATGCCAGATAAACTTAATTAAAAACGACTGGATTCTTTTTAGAATTACTACGGGTACGTTTACTGATAATGTTTCAAATAGGTATAAAAACCGGGGTATAATGGACATTTTCACAGCTGCTATTCTCCCCAAGAGCGAAATTTGTAGGAATGACCATTTTTTAAGCTGAGCTTCTACTTTCTGAATGAGGTGTGGGAAATTAGCTTGGAATATTGTTTTGTAGCTAGAGGTCATATTGATCCCCAGGTATCGGATGGATGTTGTGCGCCATGTATATTTATATAAACTTTTAAGGAGATGAAGTTTAGGTTCCGGGATATTTATGGGCAGTGCTTCAGTTTTTGTAGAGTTGATTTTATAGCCTGATAGTTTAGCATAAGATGCGATAGTGGCCTGTAGGTTAGGGAGGGAGGTTATAGGGTTTGTCAAGGAGAGTATAACATCATCTGCGAACAGGGCGATTTTGAATTGTTTACCTTTAAGCTGGATTCCCAATATATCCGGGTTCAGTCTAATTTGCGCAGCTAATGGTTCAATACTGAGGACATACAACAGAGGAGAAAGGGGGCACCCCTGTCGCGTTCCATTTTTTATGAGCAGGTCTCTGGAATGTGCGTGAGGAAGACGCACCAGAGCAGTGGGTGATGAATATAGACCTTTCAGAGCCGTAATAAAAGGTCCCGACAGGCCAAAGTGGTGAAGAGAGTGGAACATGAATGTCCAATCTAGCCTGTCGAAGGCCTTCTCAGCATCTAAACTTAGCAAAAGGGCCTCCCCCGCTCCTCTGTTGGTCACCTCGACCAAGTCTAGGATACGTCTAGTATTATCCCCCGCCTGTCGGAAACGTATAAATCCTACCTGATCCTTGTGTATTAAATGTGGAAGCAAGGACCCCAGCCTCTCTGCCAAAAGCTTGGTGAAGATTTTCAAATCAGAGTTTAACAGACTGATGGGGCGATAGCTTGCACATTCCATCGGATCTTTGCCCTCCTTTGGGATTACAGTAATATATGAACGAAGAAGTGAGTCGGGTATCATCCCCCCCTCCATGAAATGATTAAACAGATTTACCATATGTGGGGATAGCATATCTATGTAGGTTTTATAGTAGAGATAGGGCAACCCGTCTGGACCCGGTGCTTTACGATTCGGTAGATTTTTCACTATTGCCGCAATTTCGTCCGACGTAATTTTCTGGTTTAGTTTGTCTAAAGCAGACTGGGATAGTTTAGGTAGGTGGCATGATGAGAGGTAATCGTCCAGAGATCGGTTTTGTTCACCTGGGGGTTGATGTGATGGGGGGGGAAGAGAGTAGAGGGAAGAATAATAATCATGGAAAATTTGAGCTACTTTAACCGGGTCATAATGGATCACACCTGTCGGATCCTTAATACCGTATGGGGAATTATTAGTGGCCTGATCCCTCAATCTCTTAGCCAACATCGTGTGTGCCTTATTGCTGTATTCATAGAATTTCTGCCTAGAATATCTAAGAAGGGTCTCCACCTTACTATGGGAGATGGCTTTCAGTTGGCTTCTCAGGTCCACTATTTCTTTAAGAAGCGATCTGGTTGGGTGTGTCAGTAGTCGTGCCTCTGCTTTCCTTAATTCCCCTTCTATTTTCAGGTATCGGGATTTTGCATCCTTTTTAATCTTAGATGATAGTGCAATGCACTCACCCCTGAAAACCGCCTTATGGGCTTCCCATAGGACAGACAATGACGGAGAAGTGGGGGTGTTTTCTGTAAAGTAGTTTACAAGGGATTCCCGCAGTTTGTCTCGTGTAATTTTATTAGTGAGAAGGGACTCATTCAGTCTCCAATGATTCAACTTAGGTGGAACTGGCATCAATTTGAGATCTATTATCAAAGGGGCAAGGTCCGTCCATGTTATAGTGCCAATGGAAGCTGATAACAATGAGCAAACTGAAATCACGTCCCCAAAGAAATAGTCTATACGGCTGTGAGAGCCATGCGGGTGTGAGTAGAACGTGTATCTCCTATCCGTCGGGTTGTCAATGCGCCATAGGTCATATAGTGTGTATCTACGAATAAGTTTCCGAAAGTCAGTGGAGACCCGTTCTGTCAATTTTGCATTACTGGAAGGTTTATGGACCAACCTGTCTCCAGTCTTGGAAAATGCCATATTAAAATCCCCCCAATTATTTGGGCCATTCCCCGATCAGGGTGTAAACGGGCTAATACTGAGGTTACAAACTTTACCTGTTTGTGTTAGGGGTATATAAGTTGCACAACATAATTGGTGTTCCTCCTATGCTCCCATATACAATGACAAATCTGCCTTGAGGATCTATATCAGTTTTTGTTACCTGGAGTGTGCAATTACGGGAGATCAAGATCGCCACTCCAGCCGTTTTGTTCTTAGCCGTGGCTGAGAAAGTAGTAGGAAACCAATGGTGTGCAAATCTAAGGGAACCCGAAGTCGTAAGATGTGTCTCCTGTAAAAATACGATATCCGCTTTGGACTCCCGCATTTCCCGTAGCGTCAGCCTTCTTTTTAGGTCTGAGTTTAGACCTTTTACATTAAGAGAGAGTAACTTAACCATTGTAAAATATGGGTTTTCTCAAAGCTTTTAAAAGGAGATATATATAATGTCTTGGCGGGATTGTAGACTCCGTGAGCGTTGTCGTGTGGGCTTGGCTGGTATGGAAACATTAGGCATGTACTGTATATCAAAACAATAATAGTATAACCAAACTTTGAAAGAGTGAGAAAGACAAAAAGAAAAAACAACAACATCTTCATATTGTAGGACAATAACATGTAGTCCCAAAATGAGAGTCGGACACAGTATGGCATCAGTCGCCAAAGTCAGCTACCTAGAGCTACTGTACCACTTAATAAGTCATAGGACCTGTAATACAACTCTCATCTGTGGGGGTACACGTGAGAACCTCAAGAACAGTTACCATAGAAAGTCTCCCCCCCCCAAGAGCTGTCTATTCTCGCCCAGAGGCCCAGATGGGTATATATAGATTCCCACAACTAATACAGATATGAAAGAAAATATAAGCATAATAGCCAGGCGTTAGATAATACAGTCACCAATCACGCCGGGTCTCGTCTCCTGGGGAGCCTCCTTGTCGTTTGACGAGGTGTGGATTGTTGCCATGTTTGTTGTAGTGGGGGCAGTCCCTGCGATACGGACCAGTCGGGTAGGTCTGGCCTTTCGATGGTCAGTGTACGGCAGAAAGACACCAAATCATCTGGGCTTCTCAGAGTGGCCACCCTTTCTCCCCTCTTAGCTGAGAGGCTAAAAGGGAAGCCCCACCGATAGGGAATATGATTGTCTTGTAGAATGTTTAACAGTAGTCTCAGTGCTCTGCGTTGCTGTAAAGTAATCCACGAAAGATCCTGATATAGTTGTATTTTCACATTATTGTGGGTGATCTGCTTGAGCTGTCTTGCCTTTGCCATGATGTCTTCTTTCAGGGAAAAGTCAGTAATCCGGCAGATGATATCTCTAGGATTGCCCGTCATGGTCTTTGGTTTAAGGGCTCTATGAGCTCTATCCATTTTAATTGGATGGTCAGCTGGGCGGCGTAGCACTGTGTTGAAAACTTTTTGTAGGGTACCCGCTACGTCTTCCACCTCTCTCGTCTCTGGGATACCTCTGACCCTGATGTTATTTCGGCGTCCCCTATTGTCCAGATCCTCTATGTGTCGCTGGAGATCTCTTATAATTGAGGCTTGAGCAGCCGTCTGGGATTGGAGGTGCCGAATGACCGCCCTGGCCTGGTTATGGTCTTCCTCAAGTTGGTGAACCCTTTGGGTCAGAGCCACCACCTCCCGCCTTGTTGCTGCTAATTCTGAACGACAGGTCTCTTTGATCTCGGCTACCATCTGTTTGAAGTCGTGCTTGGTTGGCAGCAGTTGCACATATCGCCACCAGTCAGAAGGGGGCGGAGGAGGGTATGGGTATTCCCGGGTGAGGTGTGGTGGGCCAGGTTCCTGATTCATATGATCTCCTCCTGAGTCAGTTGACAGGGACCCAGAACCTCCAATCAATTCTCTGTGCTCCAAGGGGGCACCACGGGCCTGGAGTGGTGATCGAGACGATCTCTGCGGGCGACTGGGTTCCTCCAAGGCCTGAGTCGCCCAGTTGTCACCTGCCCAGGTAGAGCTCCATCTATCCCCATCTGAGAGATCAGCAAAGTCTCTCCGGAAGCTCTCAGCATCTGACGGTCCCTCATATTGGGCAGAATTGTCTAGGTTCCTCGTGCCCCTTTCTGACAGGGTATCCGGTTTCTCACTAGGCTCCACTGTCATCTCAGGTGGGAGGAGGGGTGTGCTGGGGTACATATCCTCTTCTCCCTCTCTATCATCTGCACTGGAGCTTCCTTCACTTATAGGGTCATAGTGTAGCTTTATTGGGATCAGTACCGGAGTACAGTCTTGCTGGTTATCAGGGAAAGGGTCCTTATGACTAGATCCTGGCCAGGGCAGAGTGTCATGTAGAAGGATCTGCGAGTCATTAGTTGTCTGGGGCCCTGCCCCCCCTACTGGAGAGGTGTCCATCAGGCTGTGCTCCTCTTCACTCCCCCTCCCCTCCAGATCACCCAGCGCGGGAAAGCCCTGGGATGAAGAAGGGGCTGTACTACCCGATGCCATTTTGTGTTTACTGCAGGCTCCTGAGACCTGCTTCCTCTCTTCCAGGCCTGTGTCTCCCGTAGCAGCTGTGGGCCTGTGTAGACTGTCTTGTGACAGCATCTCTGACTCACCACTGATCTGAAGTGCTGGTGTCGGGTGCTGTGCAGTCTGCAAGCCGGTGGCTCCCTGACTCCGCGGCTGTCCTGCAGCAGGAGCAGGGGTTACTCCACTCCTGGCCAGGTATTTATCCAGGGCACCCGGTGCCTGTACTCCTGGCTCTTTGGGTGTCTTCTGGGTCCTCTTCTTACCCATCTCTGGGCCTCTGGAGCTATTTTATTGCTGATTTATGCTCTCGGGAGCAGGAGCTCAAGTTTCATGCAACTGCTCCCATTCAGGTCCGGACACGCCCCCGTTCTCAAACAGTTTTATTATAACAAATATATAAAATATTTGTAACAAAAAGGAGAACGTTATATTTTTATACAAATGTAGAACAATCAACTTTAAAAAACAATATATAAACAAGTTACGTCGGAGATAAGTGACAATGAAAGCAAAATGTTTAGGACCCAAGTCCCCTGCGCTTCAGTTATGAAAATTGTTGAAAAATCTGATTTCTGTATTTATAAAATTTATCGTGTAAAACATTGGAGAACACACGAGCGCGGGTATATCTTCTGCAACTCGAGGACATGCAATCTTGTAGCCATGAGATATGCCGGCATCAGGAAGGTAGTGTCCATTTGAGCCGTCCAGATAACGCCGGAGGACCGATGTCCCCAGAGAAGAATATGTGAAATGACCAGAGCCCAGGAGGTGCCTGTGAGGATACCAGCAAGGTGACCTGGTGGCAGCAAAAAAATAAAATCGGAGAAAGGGGAGGGGGCGAAAGCGAGGAAGATGGAAAAGGAGGAGGAGGAGGGGGGTGGAGAAAGGCGGAGGAGGAGGGGGCGGAGAAAGGAGGAGGAGGAGGGGGGCGGAGAAAGGCGGAAAAGGAGGGAGAAGGAGGAGGGGGGCGGAGAAAGACGGAAAAGGAGGGAGGAGGAGGAGGGGGGGCGGAGAAAGTCGGAAAAGGAGGGAGAAGGAGGAGGGGCCGGAGAAAGACGGAAAAGGAGGGAGAAGGAGGGGGGGGCGGAGAAAGGCGGAAAAGGAGGGAGAAGGAGGAGGGGGCGTAGAAAGGTGGAAAAGGAAGAGGGGGCGGAGAAAGGAGGGAGGAGGAGGGGGGCGGAGAAAGGCAGAAAAGGAGGGGGTGGAGAAAAGTGGAAAAGGAGGAGAAGGATGGGGGTGAAGAAAGACAGAAAAGGCGGGGAGGAGGAGGGGGCAGAGAAAGGCAGAAAATGTGGGAGGGGGCGGAGAAAGGAGGGGGTGGAAAAGGCGGAGGAGGATGGGGGCGGAGAAAGATGGAAAAGGAGGAGGGGGCGGAGAAAGGCGGGAGGAGTGGGGGGGGGCGGAGAAAGGCGGGAGGAGTGGGGGGCGGAGAAAAAGGCGGAAGAATGAGGAGGGGACGGAGAAAGGCAGAAAAGGCGGGAGGAGGATGGGGCAGAGAAGGGCGGAAAAGGAGGAGGGGCGGAGAAAGGCGGGAGGAGTGGGGGGGGCAGAGAAAGGCGGGAGGAGTGGGGGAGCAGAGAAAGGCGGGAGGAGTGGGGGGGGCAGAGAAAGGCGGGAGGAGTGGGGGGGGCAGAGAATGGCGGGAGGAGTGGGGGGGGCAGAGAATGGCGGGAGGAGTGGGGGGGCAGAGAAAGGCGGGAGGAAGTGGGGGGGCAGAGAAAGGCGGAGAAGGAGGGGGCAGAGAAAGGCAGAAAAGGAGGGGGGCAGAGAAAGGCGGAAAAGGAGGAGGGGTGGAGAATGGTGGAAAAGGAGGAGGAGGAGGAGGGGGGAGAAGGCGGAAAAGGAGGAGAAGGGGAGAAAGCTTGCCCAAAAGAAAATAGAAGGGTGAGAGACCCCCAAGACAGCAAACCCTAGCAAGCTAAGAGATAGAGAGAGGGAGGGTTGTTTGGAGTGATTATACTCATCTGACATTGTCAGGCTCCCACAGTGTCACCTCTTCAACGGCCTCACATGGATTCTAGAGATGAGCAGTGATGAAATGTTCTCCACAGGGAAGTGACCCTGATGTAGATGGGGGAAATCCACAATACCTAGAACAGAAAAAAAAAATCATGCAGAAACACTCGATACAAGTTGTGCCTAACTCCTATGGAAACAAGGCTAAAATTGATCCACAGAGTCCGAGGACAGAACACGGCCCGAAATGTGGAGCCAACTTTTTTTATGTAGTTTGAAACTTCCTGGTGGCCGAGCGGAAACACAGAGTCCTGCGTCCCCCAATACTATTAATAAGAAAAAAGTTTTAAAGGGAAACTGTCACCACGCAGGGCCTATTAAACTAAAAGCCAACTTCAGCAGCGCCTATGCTGCATTTAGTGAAGGAGTGAATGTGGCTCTTGTCCCCCTACCCACTCGGACACCAAAATAATCACTTTATGAGAAATTATTTTAGGTCCGGGAGGTATACTCCCCTCCCAGGACCTAAACACCATGCTGCTGTTACCCCACCTCCGGGAACCTCCTACTCTGTTCCTTGCGAGTGATGCAGATCTCTCAGCTCTTGGGCATCTACATGAGCTCTGCCTGGAAGCTGAGGTCAGATAGTATCACATAGGCACCAAATCCCGCCCAGAGTGCTCTTATGCTGTACTAGATGTTGGCCCGATTCTAACGCATCGGGTATTCTAGACTATGTATGTAGTTTATTTATGGTTGGAGCCTTTGCAGGATGGAGCCGGGGGGTGGGCAGGATGGAGCCGGAGGAGCAGGATGGGGGGAGGGAGCAGGATGGAGCCGGCGGGGGCAGGATGTAGGCGCTCCTCCTACCCCCCTCTCTCCCCGTGACCCCCCTCCCTCTGCTGCCCCCACTCCTCAATGGTGATAAAAATTTTAAAAAGCCCATACGGATACTTACCCTCCGCAGCCACGGTCCACCTGTCTTCTAAGTATCCTTATGGGCTTTATTTATTTTTATCATCATTGAGGAGCGGTGGGGCAGAGGGAGGGGGGCTGCGGGGGGCAGAGGGATGGCGGGCCGCGGGGAGCAGGAAGAGCGGATCAGGGCAGGAGGAGCGGGTGCGCAGGAGAGGCCGCCGATGGCAAGAGTGGGGCAGTATTAGCCCCGCTCTCGCTAACGGTCGGCCGTCTTGCTTAGGGATACAGCCGTCTTCTGTCAGAATGTGACGTCATTTCGATGACATACTGACGGAAGCTGGCTTAGGGTTTTATTAGAAAAGATATAGACTGTGTGGCTGGGAATCTGGCAAGGAGGGAACAGGCGCAGTCACGCTGTTTCCGCAGGCAACAGATTCGAACCATGTGAGAAGCCCGAGAGCTGAGAGATCTGCGCAGGCGCCGCTCTTGAGGAACAAAGTAGGAGGTCCCTGGGGAGTAGGGGATAAGAGCCACCTTCACAAATGGCTCTTTTGGTATAATAGGCCCCATGCGAGCATCATGCCCCTCCACCCACGCAGATCCCATCAAGCAGCACCCCCATGCAAGCATCATGCCCCCCTACCCACGCAGATCCCCATCAAGCAGCAGCTCCATGCGAGCATCATGCCCTTCTACCCACGCAGATCCCCATCAAGCAGCAGCTCAATGTGAGCATCATGCCCTTCTACCCACGCAGATCCCCATGCAAGCATCATGCCCCCCTACCCATGCAGATCAGCCCCATGCGTGCATCATGGCCCTCTACCCACACAGATCCCCATGAAGCAAGCAGCAGCCCCATGCAAACATCATGCCCCCTTACCCACGCAGATCAGCCCCATGGGTGCATCATGCCACCCTACCCACGCAGATCCCTATCAAGCAGCAGCCCCATGCAAGTAACTGCAAAGAACTTGCCCACCTACCCATGCAAATCCCTAGAAAGCAGCATCCCCATGTAAGCATCATGCCCCCCACAGACCCCCAGCAAGCAGTCCCATCACATGTAAGCATCATGCCCCCGCAGACCCCCAGCAAGCAGTCCCATGTAAGCATTGTTTCCCTAGCCACTGCCGCAGACCCCCAGCAAACAAGCAGTCCCATGTAAGCATTATGTTCCCCTACACACAGATCCATGAGAAGCAGTCCCATGTAAGCACCATGTCCCCCTCAGACCCCCACCAACCACTCAGATCCCTGAGAAGCAGTCCCATGTAAGCATCATGCCCCCCCGCAAGCAGTCCCATGTAAGCATTATGTTTCCCTAGCCACTGCCGCAGACCCCCAGCAAACAAGCAGTCACATGTAAACATTATGTTCCCCTACCCACTCAACAGTCCCATGTAGCATCATGCACCTCACAGACCCCCAGCAAGCAGTCCCATGTAAGCATTATGTTCCCCTACCCACTCATATCCCTGAGAAACAGTCCCATGTAAGCTATGTTCCCCTAGCCACTCCCACAGACCCCCTGCAAGCAAGCAGTCCCATGTAAGCATTATGTTCCCCTACCCACTCAGACCCCCCAGCAAGCAGTCCCATGTAAGTATTGTGTTCCCCTACCCACTGAGATCCCTGAGAAGCAGTCCCATGTGTGCATCATGGCCCCCGCAAACCCCCAGCAAGCAGACCCATGTAACCATTATGTTCCCCTACTCACGGAGATCCCTGAGAAGCAGTCCCATGTGTGCATCATGGTCCCTGCAAACCCCCAGCAAGCAGTCCCATGTAACCATTATGTTCCCCTACCCACGGAGATCCCTGAGCAGTCCCATGTAAGCATTATGTTCCCCTACCCATGGAGATCCCTGAGAAGCAGTCCCATGTAAGCATCATGGCCTCTGCAGACGCCTAGCAAGCCGTCCCATGTAAGCATTATGTTCCCCTAGCCACTGAGATCTCGCAGCAAGCAGTCCCATGTAAGCATAATAGCTCCTGCAGACCCCCAGCAAGCAGTCCCATGTAAGCATTATGTTCCCCTACCCACGGAGATCCCTGAGAAGCAGTGCCATGTAAACAGACCCCCAGCAAGCAAGCAGTGAGAAGCAGTGCCATGTAAACAGACCCCCCAGCAAGCAATCAGTCCCATTTAAGCATTATGCTTCCTTACCTACTCAGATCCCTGAGAAGCAGTTTACACATACAATCAGAAGATTATCCGCCCCAGCCTCACAGAAGCCCGCCATAATCCACACTGCCCGAGGGAAAGGGAGAAGCACGAGGGAAAAGGAGGGCACGCCCCTGAAATGAGGAGGCCCCGCCTCTTCTAATGACATCACACCTGCAAGCAGCCTGTATTCTCTAGCATCTACCATCACCTCATCGATGCTGTGCCTGCGTGCAGAGTGCTGTGTGGTGGCGCCGTGGCGGATTATAATGGGGCAATTTACCCCCTGGACTGTGGGCCCCTAGACACCATTGGGCCCGGGGCAAAAGCCCATATTGACCTCATTATAATCCGCCACTGCACGCCGCTACCGTAGGGATTATACCTGCTTGTTTTTCAGAGGGAGCATACGGAAGAAGGTGCTACCTGAATTACACGCCGCAACCTCACGGTGTTTTGAAGGTAAAAGGTACAATTGTCTCCGACACCTGCCGGTTTCTACCTTTCGGTAGCGGCGTGTAAAGGTACCATTAGGGAACCAGGTGCCATTTTGCTGTAGGAACCCAAGAAAAGGTATATAAAAAGAGGCAAAAAGAAATAAAAAAATCAATACTTTATTATAGTTGCACAATAAAGTTTGTGATGAACATGTGATGAAGAGAGGAGGGGGGCAAACCCTGGATATGAAACTCAAATGCAAGTAGAAATCGCCAGTGAACTCAGACAGAGTAGGTAGATTAAAACCAGGTAGACTTTATTTTACCGATTAAAAACCTCGAAGAGCAGGCAATGGGTACCCCAGTGGGCAGAAAAGATCCCACACATTTTGACTTTATCAAGTCTTATCCATGAATAAGATTTGCTAAAGTCTAAACATGTGGACTCTTTCCTGCCCACTGGAATACCCACTGCCTGCTGTTCAATTAAGAAGATGCACATAAAGGTCATGGAGTGGCCTAGCCAGTCTCCAGACCTTAATCCTATAGAAAACCTATGGAGGAAGCTGAAGCTCCAAGTTGCCAAACGACAGGCTCAAAATCTTAATGATTTAGAGATGATCTTCAAAGAGGAGTGGACCAAAATTCCTCCTGACATGTGCGCAAACCTCATCATCAATTCCAAAAAACATTTGACTGCTGTGCTTACCAACAAGGGTTTTGCCACCAAGTATTAAGTCTTGTTTGCCAGAGGGATCAAATATTTATTTTTCTCTGCAAAATGCAAATAACTTTATATAATTTAGAAAATGTGATTTTCTGGATTTCATTTTTGATATTCTATCTCTCTCTATTATAATTAACCTACCCTTAAAATTAAAGAATGTTCATATGTCTTTGTCAGTGGGCAAACTTACAAAATCAGCAAGGGATCAAATAATTTTTTTCTTCATTGTAAATAATAATGGTATGTACCAGTGGCGTAACTTCAGGCCCAGGGGCCCCGATGCAAAAGCTCCAACGGGGCCCCCAATTATTGCAAATCTTTAATAGGATTAGTCTTTTTCTATAGGCCAAAGGGACTTTTGGGGTCCCCTAGCCTGCAGGGCCCGGGTGCGATCGCGCACCTATTGTAGTTACGCCTCTGGTATGTACTAACAATATAAATCAGAAAAATAACCAATAAAAACAATATCGGGCTAACAATATATATCCCAAGCAATGCTTTCATTGCATCATGATAGGTTATCTACATCTACTTCCACCTATAAAATGCAGGCGATTCAGCCAATGCAAGTGCATGGTTGCATTGAAAACATTGCACACCATACGCACAGCACTTGGACCGCGATTTTAGCATAGACATTTCCATGCAGTAAAATGTCAGAAATAGATAGATGCTAGAAGAGCTAGATCGGTTTTACCAGTCTCCTGCTGCTGCTATCAGGAACGCCCATTAAGTTTCATGCATTTTCACTACATTGTGATTGGTTGCTGCAGTCAGACTGCATTTCCTCAATCTGGATGTTGATTGTGCTTGGTTGCCATACACATTAGCCTATGGCAACCAACCTGCCGCCATATTGTGTTAAATAATAAAAAAAAAGCATAGGACTTCGAGTATTTTTCAGTCTACCCCAGATAAAGCGGACAGCTGCGAACTGCCACCCTAAGCTGCCTATTTTACCTTGGCTGGCAAATAAAATGCATTGGTCTCTGCCCTATTTTTACTTGACAGCCAAGGTAAAACTAGGCAGCTGAGGGTGGCTGGTATTCTCAGCGGGGTGAGGGTCCATTGCTTTAACCCTCCAGCTAAAGAATACCAGCCCACAGCCACTCTTGAAAATGGCACATTCATCGTAGTGCCATTTCCAGGTGCTGTACCAGGCTCTTCCAGTGGTACTGGTGGCATGTTTAGTAATAAGGGGTTAATGCCAGCTTTGTATTGCCAGATTGCATTAAGCCCGAGATTCTTACGTTGGGTCAATATTAGGTAATCCATTTTCTCATTTGCTTATACAGTGCTGTAAAAATTAATTGGGACAAAGCATTTTTTTAAGTAAAATCTTAAATTGGGGTTACCAGTCAGTGATTCAAACCAGTCTTAACTGCTTTGAACAGGTGTGAGTATACAACCTTGAGTAACAAAATGTGGTTTGACTGGTTGTAGTCAGAACATAACAGCTAGCTGCCCCCTCAGCTTCAGTTGAGAGCTTGTTTCTGTGAGGAGTGGTTTAGTGTACTTTTTCTCTCAGTGTGATTCGTACCTGTAAAAATGGATGTTACTCCACGAAAGAGGTCTAGAATTATTACTCTTAATGAACATACAAGTCTGACTGTAAGAGAAATCGCTTCCACAGTTGGTATTGGAAAATCTACCGTTTCAAGAATAATTCGCACACACAATGAAACTGGATCGTTTTCTCCAAAACGAAAAGGAAAATGTGGAAGAAAAAAGAAAATGACACCAAAAACTGATAAAACACTTATCAGAAATAGTAAAATTAATGCAAGGAAAACTTGCTTTGTCCCAATTAATTTGCACAGCACTGTAGCTATACTCATTCAATACTGTGAATGGGTCAATATCTATCAGGTTTTCGTGTAGTAAATTACATACACTGAGAGGCAAATCTTGTAAAAGATTAGTGCAACAAAACTACGTTGCAAATAACCATCACTAATCTTCCATAGTAGAAATTCAGGAAAACATATTACTAACAATACTAAATACAATCTTGAAGTCGGGGATTAATACTTTATACAGTTGTGGCAAAAAGTATTGACACCCCTGCAATTTTGTCAGATAATACTCAGATAATTTAATTTGTCTTCAATGAAAAAACACAAAAAGAATTGTCCTAAAGCCAAATTGGATATAATTCCACACCAAACATAAAAAAGGGGGTGGACAAAAGTATTGGCACTGTTAGAAAAATCATGTGATGCTTCTCTAATTTGTGTAACAGCACCTGTAACTTACCTGTGGCACCTAACAGGTGTTGGCAATAACTAAATCACACTTGCAGCCAGTTGACATGGAGTAAAGTTGAACCTCGACTAACATTCAAACAAGTTCAAGCTGCCCTGCAGTTCGAGGGTACAACGGTGCCAACCCGTACTATCCGTCGGCGTCTGAATGAAAAGAGACTGTATGGTAGGATACCCAGGAAGACCCCACTTCTTACCCCGAGACATAAAAAAGCCAGGTTGGAGTTTGCCAAAACTTACTTGAGAAAGCCTAAAACGTTTTGGAAGAATGTTCTCTGGTTAGATGAGACAAAAGTAGAGCTTTTTGGGCAAAGGCATCAACATAGAGTTTACAGGAGAAAAAAAGAGGCATTCAAAGAAAAGAACACTGTCCCTACAGTCAAACATGGCGGAGGTTCTCTGATGTTTTGGGGTTGCTTTGCTGCCTCTGGCACTGGACTGCTTGACCGTGTGCATGGCATTATGATTATGAAGTCTGAAGACTACCAACAAATTTTGCAGCATAATGTAGGGCCCAGTGTGAGAAAGCTGGGTCTCCCTCAGAGGTCGTGGGTCTTCCAGCAGGACAATGACCCAAAACACACTTCAAAAAGCACTAGAAAATGGTTTCAGAGAAAGCACTGGAGACTTCTAAGGCTGTGTTCACACTGGGCGTTTTTGGGCTGTTTTTGCTCATCAGTTTTTGTAGCCAAAACCAGAGTAGAGCAATCAGAGGAAAGTCTAATAGAAACACGTCACCACTTCTGGATTTAATCACCCACTGCTGGTTTGGCTACAAAAACTGTTGAGCAAAACAGCCAAAACGCCAGTGTGAACACAGCCTAAGGTGGCCAGCAATGAGTCCAGACCTGAATCCCATAAAACACCTGTGGACAGATCTAAAATGGCAGTTTGGAGAATGCACCCTTCAAATATCAGGGACCTGGAGCAGTTTGCCAAAGAAGAATGGTCTAAAATTCCAGCAGAGCATTGTAAGAAACTCATTGATAGTTACCGGAAGCGGTTGATCGCAGTTATTTTGGCTAAAGGGTGTGCAACCAAGTATTAGGCTGAGGGTGCCAGTACTTTTGTCTGGCCCATTCTTGGAGTTTTGTGTGAAATGATCAATGTTTTGCTTTTTGCTTCATTCTCTTTTGTGTTTTTTCATTGAAGACAAATTAAATGAAGATAATAATACCATAGAATTTGTGATTGCAATCATTTTCAGGAAGAAAGTGGGTATTATCTGACAGAATTACAGGGGTGTCAATACTTTTGGCCACAACTGTAACTAAGCTCAAGCAATTAGCAGTGTTAATACAAATATGGTATTAATGATTACTGACGCAATAAGGTGGTGCTTTTTATCATCAGCAATCTGAATATTATTATTACTTTCAAGGGGCTACTTGTACCCCATAAACAACTTCAGTTTATTTCCCAATCCATATATGCAATCTTTGTCAGTGATAGGAATTATTTAGATATTCACACTGTTCTACTTCCCCTTTCCTTCCTAATAATTATGAAACAGCACTATAATGCGACTACTGTACAGAGTCACACTTGCAAGGCATCATCAATATAGTACATAGACTGAGAAATAAACACTATTGTAACATCACATTAGATCACAGCCTCAGGGAGGGTGCAGGGAGGCAGATACTAGTATGATCTCATGACAAAAGACCACAGATTATACACAAAGCCACAGGCTAGTGTTACCGTATCACAACAGGATGCAGACTTGGAATAAATGCAATCAATACAGAAAGATTAAAATCATTAACTATTAAACCAGACAGCGTAATGGACTTTGTATTGTTCATGTGAACACCAGACTCATTTGTAAGATGCATATGTCATCTAATTGTTATACACGTCTATTGATTAATAGCAGACACTGCTATCATCCCATATAAACAGAATAAAAAAAAACTAAAACATCTAGCAGAGCACAAATAACCACACAAGGTTCAATAATTCAAAGGGTTTATGCTGGAAAACTGAGTGAAAAACACTTTCTAAAGTTAGAAACTTAAAGTTGGACAAAGATTTAGAGAATTTACTGTGTTTTACTCAGGTCTTCGCTAGCTTCTGCAACATGGTTGAGGTATGGCCTGGACAGGGCATGGCAATATCCACCCAGTTAAATAATGAAGAGCTATGACGTTCCTTGCACTAAAAACCTTACTCAGTTCATAGACTGGAATATACGACATCAGGGCCGGACTGGGACCAAAAATCAGCCCGGGAAGTAAAGACCCCACCAGCCCACACTACTATATCATCTATCAGTCACAATAAGTGAATTTTGTTTTTACATTGGCATGACCCTCATTACTGTTTTACAAGAGTTATTTGGAGAGCCACATGTGAGTGGCGAGACAGAGGGAGTACTCACCCACAGCTCCATTCACATGATACTCTTCAAAGCTACAGTTTCTCAGGATTGTGGGGTCCCAGCGGTCAGATCCACAGCGAAGAGAAAGTCATCACCTATACAGAAGAGAAGTGGTGACTTCCTTATTCAAGATAATTTAAACAACATATAAATGCTGAAAATCCCGAAGTCCAATACCAGCTCTCTGACAGCAGGACAGTATACAGGACAGGAGAAGTGGTACTGTGCAGTGTATATATACAGAATAATACAGATACTGAGGATTACACCCATTATACAGGACAGGAGAAGTGGTACTGTGCAGTGTATATACAGAATAATACAGATACTGAGGATTACATCCAGTATACAGGACAGGGGAAGTGGTACTGTGCAGTGTATATATACAATAATAATACATATACTGAGGATTACACCCAGTATACAGGACAGGAGAAGTGGTACTGTGCAGTGTATATATACAGAATAATACAGATACTGAGGATTACACCTAGTATACATGACAGGAGAAGTGGTGCTGTGCAGTGTATATATACAGAATAATACAGGTACTGAGGATTACACCCAGTATACAGGACAGGAGAAGTGGTACTGTGCAGTGTACATATACAGAATAATACAGATACTGAGGATTACACCCAGTATACATGACAGGAGAAGTGGTTCTGTGCAGTATATATACAGAATAATACAGATACTGATGATTACACCCAGTATACATGACAGGAGAGAGTAGTACTGGTGCAGTGTACATAACACAGAATAATACAGATACTGAGGATTACACCCAGTATACAGGACAGGAGAACTGGTACTGTGCAGAGTGTAGCATATGACTCAAGCAATGATTGCATTGCACCGCCTGGAGGCTCTCCTGATCTGAGCACGACGGCTTCATGTATTTCTATGCAGCTGACATTTTCAGGTTAGGTTAACCGCCGGCTGATTCTGGGCAGTGCGATGCGATAGCTGCAGAAACAAGCACTGCAAAAGTGCCCCGTATGAAAATAGTCTAAGGTGATCCCACTAATGTTATCATGCCCCTGTGGCTGTTAGTGACATGAAGACCAGCATCACCGCCAGCTCTGCACATCTCTGCCTCCCATGATGAAGGCAGTGCGTCTGTGTGGCGCCCCTGCAACCAGGGCGGCCACAGGGTGGACTGCAGCCAGACGAGGTAAGACGGTTGACTGAGGAACACACACACACCGACCCACTCTGACCCAACGCCTAGAAACTCTATGTCAAGCAAGGGGTGGCAGGAGTTTAGAGAAGTGTGGGTGGAGAGAAAGAGACCCGGACAAGTATATGGAGGAACTAGACATGAGTTGGGCCTAGGAACACTACGTTGGAAGAGCAGATCCCAGGAGGAGAGGTTCCCTGGAGGCAGAATACCCAGGAGGGAGCTCGCCGTAGAGGAGGCGAGAAAGAAGCACCACAAGCCGAGACACCACACTGAGAATAGTGGTAGAACAACGGGCCCGGCAGCCGCAACTGACATAGCTGACCGGAGGACCCAGAGCTGACTACCGGAGAGTAAGATGGAGCCTGGTGAGCCCAAATTACACCTGGGTCACTGGAGAGCTAGGCCAGGACAACTAGAGCGCTGGCTCTGTAGAGGTGACCGGGGAGACTTCAAGACCCTAATCACGAGGCATCCTGGCATGTTACGGAGACTCTAAGGCCCGTGACCACAAAAACCGCAGCGGAGTAGGACAAAGCCATCGGACTAGGGCTAGTGACCCTAAAGCAGAGAGAGATATCACTACAAAGCCCATAACGGCCGGACCAAACCCATGTGCGAAGACAGAGACAGAGTAGAGGCCTGGAAGGTACTTTGAGGGAAGCGATGGAGAGGAACCGTCTGAGCTGCAGTGGCACCCGGGTCCCTGACAAGTGTAAGAACTGTGAACTGTACTGTAACTGACTTTTAAGAACTTTGGAACAGTAAAGTGCTGGTTAGCTCAAAAGTGCCTGTGACTGTTCATTACTACACTGCAGCAGAGACCTCCACCTGCGGAGCATCTTTGCTGTCCCTGCGTGCTGGCTGGAGACGCTGCTGGGAGACACGAGTGCAGCATCCAGAGCACGCCATTATCCACTACTCATGTACTGGGGGCACCCAGCCCCACCCATAAGAGCTTAACATCTACGCTGCCCCTCACCACCATCCCCAGCAGGAATACGGCAGCGGTGGTCAACCTTACCACATACCACAGGTGGAGTCACGACAAACTCCCCTGTATATAACCCCTTTTTGGACTTAGCACAGGCCACGGGAATGGGTCACGACCCCTGTGACTCCCCAGCGACAGCAGCTGCCCGGTCTTGAGTACCCCACGGCCTGGTGGCTTCTCATCTGCACCCGAGCTTCATCAGAACACTGCGCCGTCTCAGGTGGGCAGAGCAGACATGAAGGACACTGCGCAAGCTAAGGGGGGCAGAGCAGACATAAAGGATACTGCGCAGGCACAGGGGGCAGAGCATACATGGAGGACACGGCGCAGGCTCAGGAGGGCAGAGCAGACATGGAGGACACTACGCAGGCTCAGGGGTGCAGAGCGGACACGAAGGACACTGCGCAGGCTCAGGGGGGCAGAGCAGACATGAAGGACACTGCGCAGGCTCAGGGGGGCAGAGCAGACATGAAGGACACTGCGCAGGCACAGGGGGGCAGAGCAGACATAAAGGATACTGCGCAGGCACAGGGGGGCAGAGCATACATGGAGGACACTGCGCAGGCTCAGGAGGGCAGAGCAGACATGAAGGACACTGCGCAGGCTCAGGGGGGCAGAGCAGACATGAAGGACACTGCGCAGGCTCAGGGGGGGCAAAGCAGACATGAAGGATACTGCGCAGGCACAGGGGGGCAGAGCATACATGGAGGACACTGCGCAGGCTCAGGAGGGCAGAGCAGACATGGAGGACACTACGCAGGCTCAGGGGTGCAGAGCGGACACGAAGGACACTGCGCAGGCTCAGGGGGCAGAGCAAACATGAAGGACACTGCGCAGGCTCAGGGGGGCAGAGCAGACATGAAGGACACTGCGCAGGCTCAGGGGGGCAGAGCAGACATGAAGGACACTGCACAGGCTCAGGGGGGCAGAGTGGACACGGAGGACACAGCCAGCCCGGAGTTTTGTATACTTGGCGCTAACAGCTGCTTGAGTCCTGTGTCACAGCTATCTTAGGGTACCTTTACACACGGCTACATTTGTAGCTTGTCACCAGGTAACTTACTGGTTGCAGTGAAATCATGGATACATGATTCCATTTGTACACAGCAACAAGATAGAACCATGTATCCATGATTTCACTGCAACCAGTAAGTTACCTGGTGACAAGCTACAAATGTAGCCGTGTGTAAAGGTACCCTTACTGGGCAAAGTGTCTGGATGAAGCTGGGGGCCACACAGGGTTACTGCACATTGTCCGGGAAGATACTTCACCATGGGCATGGACACACGCATGCACATACATCAAAACATACACAGATGCGCACACACCGCAGTTAAGGACCTGAGGCTGCATTAATCACACAGAATGAAGTATACTAATCCCTCTCCTGTTTCTGCCTGTCTGACCCCTCTAGCTGGGTTTCACCCCATCTACACCAACTTCCCACACACAAACACCCCCATACACACAGACACCCATATACACCCCACATACTCACACCCATATACTCACACCTATATACACACACAGACATCTATATACATCCCACATACACACACACCCATATACACACACTCATACACCCCACAAACACATACAGACACCCATATACACCCCACATACACACACACCCCACATACACACACACGCAGGCACCCATATACCCCACATGCACACCCCCATATACACATATATACAGCCCCATTTACACATACAGACACCTATATACACTCCCATATATACACACACACACATATACACATCCCCATATACACATACCCTACATACACACACAGACACCTATATACACCCCACATACACACCCATATATACACACACACACACACACCCATATACACACCCCACATACACACACACACACATATATACACACACCACAAACACATACACAGACACCCATATACCCCCCACATGCACTCACAGACATCCATATGCACCTCACACACCCATATACACCTCACATACCCCCCCCATACATAAACACATGCACTCCCCATGTACACACATACCCCCATACATACTCCCATATACACACACAAACACACACCTAAGCAGCAGGGAGATAGTTAACTTTGCTGTTACTCACAGCTCTGTATGAAGTTTCCCCATATGGTGTAGAGCAGCATCTCCTCAGCGTGCTGCACAGTCTGCTCACTGCTTCCTGCTCTCCAGTTATTGATGCAGAGCACAGCACACTGTAACCTACAGTGACTGCTTGTGCACCAATCAGAGAGCAGGTAGCAGACATTGCAAGCTCTAGTGATTGTTTCCTGCTGTCTGATTGGTAGATCAGCAATCACTAGAGCCTGCAATGAATCAAGCAGACAGTGAGTGCAGGATCCCGGGACTGGTGAGCAGAGGGTGAACTCCGCCCACAAAAACAAGTTTCGGCGCTGATTCTGGCCAGACAGAGAGAGCCCTGTGCGCGCTGCAGCGGCCCTTGTCAGCAAGGACGTGCGCGCACACAGGGACTCTGAGGTGAAATTTAAAGGGCCAGCGGCCCATTTTGCAGTTAGGGGGGCGGCCCATAGGGAATTGTCCCGCCCCTCCCTATGGCCAGTCCGGGCCTGTACGACATGTAAGATGCGCCTGATTCATTACTTTTTGACCAAGCCCCAATTGCCATTTCTTTCTTCCCTGGCAGGAGGAGATGTCAGAGGGACGGTGGCAATGAGGGATATTCAGCAGACATCCAAGACTGCAGGCAGGGCCGGCGTTAGGGGGCAGACTGTGCAGTTGCCCAGGGCCCCCACTCTCTTAGGGGCCCCCAAAGGAGCTGAACTGAAAATAGCAATAAAACAGTGAAAAAAATTTAAAAAATACACATATTTGGTATCGCTGCGTTCGTAAGAGTCTAAGCTATGAACATATGAAGTAAATTAATCCAATTGGTAAATGGCGTAACGTGGAAAAAATAAAAATGGCAGAATTATGTTTTTTGGGCCACCATGTTGTTACAATAAAATGCAATATTAGGGTGCTTTCACATCAGCGTTTTTTTCAAATCGCGGCAGATGCGGTTGCGGTAAACGCCATACAAGGTATAGGCGGACTTGCGGCAGGTGCGGTTTTGCACTTGCGGCAGGTGCGGCCGCGAAAAAAAACGCGGCTGACCGCGTTTTTTTTCGCGGTCGCACCTGCCGCAAGTGCAAAACCGCACTTGCCGCACCTGCCGCAAGTCCGCCTATACCTTGTATGGCGTTTACCGCAACCGCGCCGCAACCGTGCCGCAAGTGCAGCCGGTATGCGGTAATCGCGGCAGATGCGGTTTTTTCACCACATCTGCCGCGATTTGAAAAAAACGCTGATGTGAAAGGGCCCTAAGGCGATCAAAATGTTGTATCTGACTTAAAATGGTATCAGTAAAAATGTTAGCTCAGGGCACATAAAGTAATCCTCATAGCCCTGTATCTTCAAAAATTAAAACTTCATGGGTGTCGGAAAATGGCAAATAAAGCAAATTTTTATTTTTAACATATTTTGTTTTTTTTTTACAAATTTCTGGGGGATTTTTTATGATTGAAATAAAACAAATGTTCAGTATCTTCTTATTCTGACCTGGATAATCAACTTATGCAGTCACTTTTACCATATACCGTATTTTTCGCTGTATAAGACGCACCAGATTATAAGACGCACCCCCACATTTGATGAAGGAAAAGAGGAAAAAAATAATTTTTAATGTTAAATGGGGTTCGCCCTATAATGCCAGTGTCCTCCAACCTGGTATATATATCCCCCATGCTGGTACACATAGCCTTCATGCTGGCACTGCCCCTCCCACAATGCTGGCACACTGTGCCCATAAGGCTGGCACACTGATCCCATAAGGCTGGCACACTGTCCCCATAAGGCTGGCAGACTGTCCCCATAAGGCTGGCACACTCTCCCCATAAGGCTGGCACACTGTGCCCATAAGGCTGGCATACTGTGCACATAAGGCTGGCACACTGTCCCCATAAGGCTAGCATACTGTCCCCATAAGGCTGGCACACTGTCCCCCATGCTGCTGCACAATTTAAATAATAAACACTCATACTCACCCCTCTCCTCGCTCCCTCACTGTCCGCGCCATCCCCGCTCTCTGTGCTGTGTTGGCATCCGGGTCCTGTAAGCAGCAATGACGTCACTCTGCAGCGACGGTCACAGGACCCGGATGTCGGCAAAGACAACGAGGATGGCGCGGGCGGCAGAGAGTGAGGAGAGCGGTGAGTATGATCATGCTCCCAGGGATAGTCAGTGCTTTCTACGCTTTCATTGCGTGGAAAACACCAACTATGCACACGGGACCGTAGCCGCTAAGCTGCGGTCCCGCTCCTGTAATATGGGCTGCTCCCGCTGATGATTGACAGCGAGATGCAGTGCATATTACAGGAGATAATGAGCGGCCCCACGTGACCACGGGGCCCCTCTCCCACCACTCAACAGTATTGTTTCACATTATAAGATGTACCCCCACTTTCCCACAAAATTTGGGGAACAAAAGTGCATCTTGTAATGCAAAAAATATGGTAGTTAACATTATAAATGAAAAAAAAAATAAAATTTGCGCAATTGCACTTTTTTTTGCAATTTCAAAGCACTTGGAATTTCTTTCTCATTCTCCAGTATGGTTATGTGGTAGAATTGTGGCACACTGCCCCATGTGGTACATTCAAAAGTACAACTCATCCTGCAAAAAACAAGCCCTGATACGACTATGTGGAAGGAAATAAAAAAAGTTCTGCCTCTTGGAAGAGGTGAGGAAAACACAAAAACGAAAAATCGCTCAGTGATAAGTTATAAAATCCTTGTAATTTCCATATAATAGCAGCAGGAGCGCCCCCCACAGGCTTCAATCTTCACATGTTCATGATGGGAGTAATTAGAGTTAGGGGACATCCTACATTCCTACATTTGTAGCCAGTTATCAAGCAGAACTTACAAGGCATTAAAGGGGATGTCCGGGATTAGCAAAACTTTACTACATTCTTTCAAAAACAGCGCCACCCCTGTGTACAGGTGGTATGTGGTATTACAGCATAGGCCCATTCCCTTCAATTAAGCTAAGCTGCAATATCACACACAACCTGTAGACAGGGGTGGCGCGGTTTTTGAAAGAAATCAGTCATGTTTATAGAATTCTGGACAACTCCTGTAAGATCAATATTTCCACTAGTGACCCCTGAACAACACAAGACACCAGGATGGGGCTTAATTAAAATGTATTTTTTTTATAATATTAAGAATATAGCAGATCTTTGTTAAAGATGACATTAAAGTGGATGATCCTATGGAAACATTTTCCTTACTGAATCTCCAGTTTATAAATCCTATTTCATTAAACACTGGTAGGTAATTTTTAATCAATATAAGGAATCCTGTGTTCATAATCCCCATCTTTGGTCAGAAGATAAGTGGTTAGAAAGAGCGTCTCTCCCTGGAGGAGCCGTGCTGTATGACAATGATGGGAATGGATGTGTGTGTCTATGTGTGTGTGCTCGGTGTATACGTGTAATATATAGTGTTTGTGTCACATACTGTGTGTTATGTGTATATAACATGCACATTTATAAATCCCAGCAGCACAGACGAGAGTTCCTGGGAGTAAATGTGGCGCCGCACCAAGCAGGCGTCACAGAGGGGTACTGCAGATACTCCAGCTGCAGGTGGATCATAGGATGGTGGGTGGAACCCAGTAACCAGCACCCCACACTAGGTCACACGGTGGGAGTTCACCTGGGAGGGAATTAAACCACCTCTAGGGGGAACAAGGAGGTCTTTGCCTCCAGGTTTTGGACCGGGGAGCTGAGGAGTGAAAGGAGGCAGACGGGTCTCTCGGCTGAGGGACCAAGAGTTTAAAGGGATCCTGTCACCCCCAAAACACCTCTAAAGCTATTAAAAGCTGTCCCTAGAGCATAGTAACACTTACCCTACACTCCTTTTAGCTCCTAAATGCAGCAAGTGAAAATGAAGATAAATGTTATTACACTACCTCATTAGGGATGATAATTAGTGACTATGGTATTCATAGTCACCCTGGCAGGCTCTCCCTCTTCATGATATCACGCCTCAATAGGCGTGATCTTCAAATCAGATTCAAATGCGCCGCCTCCCCGCTGTGTCCTGTGTCGGCCGGCCTGTAGTGGGGCTGGGTGACGCAAATCACGTCATTTCCGGCGCCGGGTTACGGTATGTACACCCGCGCCGCTCTGTTAGCTTCAAAACGCGCATGCGCAGTGCGGGTCTTGAAGCTAACAGCGGCACGGGTGTACATACGTCACCCGGCGCCGGAAATGACGCGGTTCGCGTCATACAGCCGCACAATGCAGCGGTCCGGCTGCCATAGGAGAGAGGGGAGGCGCGCATTTTAATGTGATTTTGCATGTTGCATTTCTGGTGCGGACGAGACTGGGTGATTTGGGCGCAGGCATCCGCTGCGCACAGATCACATATGGGAGTGAATGGGTGCGCATGGTCATGCGCAGTCAAGCGCAGCACCATGTGCTCCCATTATAAAGATAGGGGCTGGCGGTGCTGCGCTCACATTGCGGCTCCCCTCTGCAGAACGCTGCGGAGGGGAATGCTAATGTGAAAGTAGCCTTAATGTCCAAGCAAAGTCGATGTGATTTCATGAAACTTCCGCCCGCTGTGCGTCAAAGACATTGCTGAACTGTGCAGTTTTTGGTGTGTTTTTTTTCTCGAAGTAGATCTTAATAAAACACAGGTAAAAAAAATAATTTTTAAGAGTAGAATCATAGCTTTTCTGTAGTATTAAAAAGGCAGAATCACATTTGCACCAAATACATATCAAATAAGAAGGAAAATGCATTAAAAAAAATGCAGCAAACGTGCAATAATCAGAGTAGATTGTTATTGTCTTTTGTGTTGCAGACAAGTTACTGGATGAAACATTTACAATAGGTGTGAATGGGTTTAACAGAGGAAAATAATGAATCATGCCATGAATTTACTCAATTTACCAATCACCGTAAATAATCTGATTTCTGTGTTGTGCAGGTCAATACGATTACAGGGCCACCAAATATGTCCATGTTACTTGCTGATTTGTGATGTTTATTATTTTTCAAAAAGTGCATTAAAGTTTCGTTGTTTTAATAGTTGTTTCATTATTATTTAACAATTTTATAGAAAGGAACAACATTTTTTATTCTCCCTCTACAATACAGGGAAATAGAAATACGCTGCTATGTACAATGTTTCTCTATGTACCATTAAAATCAGTAAACTCATAGGTGTAGTTCCTGCCTAAAATTGTGGAGGTTGTGGGTTTAAGGGCCTGGGATACTCATAGAAAATGAGAAATTGACATTTCTGTAATTGTTTTTCTTATTATTTTTTAGTAATTTTATAGGAACAAAACTATCTGATTATTTCTTCACCACTAGAATACCAGGATTTAGAGATATATTGTTATGTAGAGGTGTATATATATATGTGTACCTGTATAATGGGTTCCCTGTTTGCAATACAGCTCAAGTTTCCTAAATTCTCCTATCTTCCTCAGTGTGGGCTGTGGCTCAATGCTAGAGCTGCTCCCTGTGAACATGGAGCTTGCGAGTTTGAGTCTTGGGGAGCAAGTACAGAGCTGACAAAAGACAGCAGGACTGAGCCCTCAAATCAGGACAGTCCTACTGAATCTGAGACAGTTGGGAGCTATGCATGAAAGATCTTTTTTTTACATACATAGAAAAATATAGATGTCTGAATAAGGCCTTAAAGAGTGGTTTGATGATTAGCTATTTCAATGACTTTTGACTACACTTGCACATAGTTTGGACATTTATTTAGAGTTGCAATTCTGGAAAGGCCAGAAAGGCCAAGGACAAGGTGAGCAAACTGAATATGAGCAAGGCTATGCAGTGACCCTGAGTATGTGAAGAGAATAGGGAAAAGGTCAGTGCCATTGACAAAGCAAGTAAATATTGAAAAACAATTATTAAGTAAGATTTTTTTTAACTACTGATATTTAATTATACTGTACAATACACATAAACAGCATTTTTTTGCACTTGCAAAATATGGGATTTGCACAATTTTATGTTCTGGAAAGCAACTTTAATTATCCCTAAATTAATATATCTGGTTGAAAGAAATGTAAAAGCTCTATTACTGATCAATCTGTACTTGGATGCTCGAGATATTACATTTCGTTGTCGATTGAGACATTTCAATGATTCATCAGCTATAACAAAACACAACAGGTCTCATCAGAAATCATCTACTATATACCGTATATACTCGTGTATAAGCCGAGTTTTTCAGCCCAAAAATTGGGCTGAAAAGTCCCCCCCTCGGCTTATACACGGGTCATACGGTATGCTGTGGGGGGGGGGGCTGTGACCGGGGGCTGGAGGAGGCAGGAGGGGGCTGCGGTGACCGCAGGCGGTCACGTGGGGCCGCCTCATTAGTGCAATGAATATGCACGGCATCCCCCCGTCCATCAGCGGCGGGGGGATGCCGTGCATAATGCACTACACAGCCCCCTCTCCTTAATATGCGTCCCCCAGTAGTAATAAACAGCCCCCCCCTCCTTATCATGTCCTCCCCCCCGGCTGCGGCAGCTGTGAAAATAACAAACAGTTTATACATCACCTTCCGACGCAGCTCTCCGCTCCTCCGGTCCTCAGCTCCTCCGCTCGCGGCTTCTTCTTCCTTGTTGTGCCGGTGTCATGTGACCGGGCGCAGGAGATGACGTCATTTCCTGCGCGCGGTCACAAGCCGGCACATCAAGGAAGAAGAAGCCGCGAGCGGAGGAGCTGAGGACCGGAGGAGCGGAGAGCTGAAGGTGATGTATAAAGTGTTTGTTATTTTCACAGCTGCCGCAGCCGGGGGGGACATGATAAGGAGGGGGGGGCTGTTTATTACTACTGGGGGACGCATATTAAGGAGAGGGGGCTGTGTACTACCACTGGGCCTGCTGGATACTACACTGGGGCTGTATATACCTGTGGGGCTGCTGGATACTACACTGGGGCTGTATATACCTCTGGGGCTGCTGTATACTACCACTGGGGCTGCTGTATACTACCACTGGGGCTGTATATACCTGTGGGGCTGCTGTATACTACACTGGGGCTGTATATACCTCTGGGGCTGCTGTATACTACACTGGGGCTGTATATACCTCTGGGGCTGCTGTATACTACCACTGGGGCTGTATATACCTGTGGGGCTGCTGTATACTAACTACTGGGGCTGTATATACCTGTGGGGCTGCTGTATACTACACTGGGGCTGTATATACCTCTGGGGCTGCTGTATACTACACTGGGGCTGTATATACCTCTGGGGATGCTGTATACTACCACTGGGGCTGTATATACCTGTGGGGCTGCTGTATACTAACTACTGGGGCTGTATATACCTGTGGGGCTGCTGTATACTACCACTGGGGCTGTATATACCTGTGGGGCTGCTGTATACTACCACTGGGGCTGTATATACCTGTGGGGCTGCTGTATACTACCACTGGGGCTGTATATACCTGTGGGGCTGCTGTATACTACACTGGGGCTGTATATACCTGTGGGCTGCTGTATACTACACTGGGGCTGTATATACCTCTGGGGCTGCTGTATACTACCACTGGGGCTGTATATACCTGTGGGGCTGCTGTATACTACCACTGGGGCTGTATATACCTGTGGGGCTGCTGTATACTACCACTGGGGCTGTATATACCTGTCGGGCTGCTGTATACTACCACTGGGGCTGTATATACCTCTGGGGCTGCTGTATACTACCACTGGGGCTGTATACTACCTCTGGGGCTGCTGTATACTACCTCTGGGGCTGCTGTATACTACCTCTGGGGATGCTGTATACTACCACTGGGGCTGTATATACCTGTGGGGCTGCTGTATACTACCACTGGGGCTGTATATACCTGTGGGGCTGCTGTATACTAACTACTGGGGCTGTATATACCTGTGGGGCTGCTGTATACTACCACTGGGGCTGTATATACCTGTGGGGCTGCTGTATACTACCACTGGGGCTGTATATACCTGTGGGGCTGCTGTATACTACCACTGGGGCTGTATATACCTGTGGGGCTGCTGTATACTACACTGGGGCTGTATATACCTCTGGGGCTGCTGTATACTACACTGGGGCTGTATATACCTCTGGGGCTGCTGTATACTACCACTGGGGCTGTATATACCTGTGGGGCTGCTGTATACTAACTACTGGGGCTGTATATACCTGTGGGGCTGCTGTATACTACACTGGGGCTGTATATACCTCTGGGGCTGCTGTATACTACACTGGGGCTGTATATACCTCTGGGGATGCTGTATACTACCACTGGGCTGTATATACCTGTGGGGCTGCTGTATACTAACTACTGGGGCTGTATATACCTGTGGGGCTGCTGTATACTACCACTGGGGCTGTATATACCTGTGGGGCTGCTGTATACTACCACTGGGGCTGTATATACCTGTGGGGCTGCTGTATACTACCACTGGGGCTGTATATACCTGTGGGGCTGCTGTATACTACACTGGGGCTGTATATACCTGTGGGGCTGCTGTATACTACACTGGGGCTGTATATACCTCTGGGGCTGCTGTATACTACCACTGGGGCTGTATATACCTGTGGGGCTGCTGTATACTACCACTGGGGCTGTATATACCTGTGGGGCTGCTGTATACTACCACTGGGGCTGTATATACCTGTCGGGCTGCTGTATACTACCACTGGGGCTGTATATACCTCTGGGGCTGCTGTATACTACCACTGGGGCTGTATACTACCTCTGGGGCTGCTGTATACTACCTCTGGGGCTGCTGTATACTACCTCTGGGGATGCTGTATACTACCACTGGGGCTGTATATACCTCTGGGGATGCTGTATACTACCACTGGGGCTGTATATACCTCTGGGGCTGCTGTATACTAACTACTGGAGCTGCTGCTGTATATACCACTGGGGCTGCTGCTGTATACTACCACTGGGGAGGCTGCTGTATACTACCATTGGGGGGCCTGTATACCACACTGCTGGGGGCTGTATACCTGTGCTGGAGTCCACCCTCGGCTTATACACGAGTCAATAGGTTTTCCCAGGTTTTGGGGGCAAAAGTAGGGGGGTCGGCTTATACACGGGTTGGCTTATACACGAGTATATACGGTAATTGTCTAATGGCAACTTCCGTCTCAGGCCGAAATCGCGTGCCGCAGACAGAAGTGGCCAGTATGCAAAAGAGCCGCGCGGCCCGCGAATTAAAAATTTGCGTGCCACGTGGCTCTCCTCAAAGCTCCTGCTGCCTGTGCTCCCCGCGGCACCCCCTCTCCCTGCGGCCTCCCGCTCCTCCTGGCGCCCCACTCCACAGTAAAAGTAAAAATAAAAAAATCCTCAGTGAGGGTACACACCCGTCCACCGACTTGCTCCACCTCCGTCTTCTAGCTCCTACAGGGCTTGAGGACCTGTCGTTGCCTGGGAAATTGATCAGCTGATTGGTCACATGACATGCAGGAGGAGCGGAGGGGGCAGGAGGAGCGGAGGGGGCAGGAGGGGCAGGAGGAAGCAAGATGGGCAGGAGGAGTGGGGCAGGAGGAGCGAAGGGGCAGGAAGGGCAGAAGGAGCAGAGGGGGCAGGAGGAGCAGAGAGGGCAGGAGGAGTGGAGGGGGCAAGGGGGAGCGGAGGGGGCAGGAGGAGCAGAGGGGGCAGGAGGAGCAGAGGGGGCAGGAGGGGCAGGAGGAGCGAAGGAAACAGGAGAAGCAGGAGGAGCAGAGGGGGCAGGAGGGGCAGAGGAAGCAGGAGGGGCAGGAGGAGCGAAGGAGACAGGAGGGGCAGGAGGAGCAGAGGGGGCAAGAGGGGCAGGAGGAGGCAGGAGGATTGGAAGGGGCAGGAGGAGCGGAGGGGGCAGGAGGGGCAGGAGGAGTGGAGGGGAAGGCAGAATGGAGGGGGCAGGAAGGGCAGGAGGAGTGAAGGGGCAGAGAGCAGGGGCAGGAGAGCAGAGGGGGCAGGAGGGGAGAGGAGCAGGGGGGCAGAGGAGCAGGAGGGGCAGGAGGAGCAGAGGGGGCAGGAGGAGCAGAGGGGGCAGGAGGAGCAGAGGGGGCAGGAGGAGCAGAGGGGGCAGGAGAGAGGGGCAGGAGAGGAGGACGGAGGGGGCAGGAGGGGCAGGAGAGGCAGGAGGAGCGGAGGGGACAGAAAGGGCAGGAGGAGCGGAGGGGGCAGGAGGTGCAGAGGGGGCAGGAGGTTCAGAGGGGGCAGGAGGTGTGGAGGGGGCAGGAGGAGTGGAGGGGGCAGAAGGGGCAGGAGGAGCAGAGGGGGCAGGAGGGGCAGGAGGAGGCAGGAGGAGCAAAGGGGCAGGAGGAGGCAGGAGGAGCAAAGGGGCAGGAAGGGCAGGAGGAGCAGAGGGGGCAGGAGGAGCAGAGGGGGCAGGAGGAGCGGAGGGGCGAGGGGAGGTGCAGAGGGGGTAGGAGGAGCGGAGGGGGCAGGAGGAGTGGAGGGGGCAGGAAGGGCAGGAGGAGTGGAGGGGCGGAGGGGGCAGGAGGAGCGGAGGGGCAGGAGGAGCAGAGGGGCAGGAGGAGCAGAGGGGCAGGAGGTGCAGAGGGGGCAGGAGGTGCAGAGGAGGGCAGGAGGTGCGGAGGGGGCAGGAGGTGCGGAGGGGGCAGGAGGAGTGGAGGGGGCAGAAGGGGCAGGAGGAGCAGAGGGGGCAGGAGTAGGCAAGAGGGGTAGGAGGAGCGGAGTGGGACAGGAGGAGCGAAGGGGCAGGAAGGGCAGAGGAGAGAGGGCAGCAGGGGGCAGGGAGGAGGGGCGGAGGGAGCAGGAGGGGCAGGAGGTGGCAGGAGGAGTGGAGGGGGCAGGAGGGACAGGAGGAGCGGAGGGGGCAGGAGGAGCGGAGGGGGCAGGAAGGGAAGGAGGAACAGAGGGAGCAGGAGGAGCAGAGGGGGCAGAAGAAGCAGAGGGGCAGGAGGAGCGGAGGGGCCAGGAGGAGCGCTGACAGGATGAGAGACAGAGGTGACAGGAGGAACGGGGGACAGGAGGAGCACGAGGCAGGAGGAGTGTGGGGCAGGAGGAGAGACGGAGGAGCGGGGACAGGAAGAGCGGTGGGTAGGAGAAGGGATGGGCGGTGAAAGGAGGCGAGACGGAGGAGCGGGGACAGGGGGAGCGCTGACAGGAGGAGAGACAGAGTAGTGGTGACAGGAGGAGCACGGGGGCTGGAGGAGCACGAGGCAGGAGGAGCATGGGGCAGGAGGAGAGTGGGGCAGGAGGAGAGACAGAGGAGCGGGGACAGGAAGAGCGGTGGGTAGGAGAAGCCATGGAGGAGGAGGGGCGGTGAAAGGAGGTGAGACGGAGGAGCGGGGACAGGGGGAGCGCTGACAGGAGGAGAGATAGAGGAGTGGTGACAGGAGGAGCACGGGGGCTGGAGGAGCACGAGGCAGGAGGAGCGTGGGGCAGGAGGAGAGACAGAGGAGCGGGGGCAGGTGAAGGGACGGAGGAGGAGTGGTGAAAGGAGGAGAGACGGAGGAGCAGGGACAGGACGAGCGCGGGGCAGGAGGAGAGATGGAGGAGCGGGGACAGCAAGATCGGTGACAGGAGGAGAGACAGAGGACTAGGACAAGAGGAGAGACGGAGGAGCGGGAACAAGAGGAGAGAGGATAGGAGGAGAGACGGAGGAGCCAGGACAGGAGGAGAGACGGAGGAGCGGCGACATGAGGAGCGGTGACAGGAAAAGAGATGGAGGAGTGGGAACAGGAGGAGAAACAGAGGAGTGGGGACAGGAGAAGCAGTGACAGGAATGTGGCACCCTAGGGGTTAATGTGCCACAGTAACAACACCAAGGGTTAACTCCCCACACAACCCACAACACTACACTAGCGCCTCCAGGCCAGAAGGGGGAGCTAAAGCTGCTTCCCTATATATTCTGGAGTGGAGAGGAAGTGAGCACTTCAGTTCCTGAGAGGACTTAGGAAGAAGGACCTGGGTGTAAATATGCTGCCTTAGGCTCACCCCACAGACCGCTGCCCAATTCCAGGCCTAACCAGGGTCTGAGGAAAGAAGTTAAAAGAAACAGAGGAACATATCGGGGAGTCTGAGTTACCCTATAACTCGCCCCGGAGGAGCGCAAAGACCGGATACCGGATCCGAAATTGTGCCTGACACAAGCAGCACAGTAAACACCAGACTAGTGGAGGTTATATATCTTTACTGTACCTCAGCGAAGCAACACGGCGGGGTCAGAAACACAAAAGATAAGACTCAAGTTGCCTAGGAAGTGAGTACCCGTGAGGGGAGACAGGGCTGGCAGCCTAGCTAAAGCGGCAGCAGTGCCACACACACAGCTCAGAAGTGGGAAGCCAAGGACCAAGTCAGGGTGGGAGCAACCCGGCCCCGATACAGACTCCGTGGACAGTACTCTGCTGAATACCACCTACAGTAAAGACTTGGACAACTACAAAACCGTGAGTCTGTGTAATCCTTGTGCTTAAGCCCTACTTCCCCTCACAAACTGCTATAATCTCTACCACTACCCTTACTCTGCATCATCCATAGACTTTCATCACCACTGTCCAGGGGAACCAGGCTCTGCTCGTGGAGAGCCGTTACATCACCGGCTGCCAAACATCATCCCTGGAGGTTCTGCAGCAGCGGTGGTCACCCTGACCACATACCACGGGTGGCGTCACAACTCTATCCCCTTTAAATAACCTCCCAAACCCAATACTTGTGGGCCCGGGACACGGTCCGGATCAAGACCACCATGATAACCCCTGTGATACCCCGGTCTGGTACTGAGTACCCTGTCCCAGTGGGCTCCACAACTTGGCGTCATGAACAGGATCTACCGTCCCGGTAAACTGGGCATTGTGTGCCGTGATTTGTGTGAGAGACTGTTTTGAAACTGCCGTCATTTTAGAGTGCGCGGCAAACAGAATTTGAACTGCGCCACAAGGACTGTATTTTTGAATTGCCGCCATTACAAAGCGTGTGACGCGCGGGAGAAAAAGGGGGTGTATCATTGTAGGTGGCACTCTACAAAGCGCTCTCACGTCATCCGGAGGGGAAGAGAATCCATGTCGCACAGCGGAACCTTTAGTAGACATCCGGACGGAAGCGGAAGACAGGAAGGTCGACCTTAACTAAGGGGGCACAGGATGTCGCAACAAGGAGATGCTGCAGCACCGAGCAGTGGTGGAGCACCTGGTGGTACTACAGCACCGGATAACAGAGGAGCACCCGGTGGTGCTGCGGCGCAAGGATCAGCACCCATCATGCTGTTCCTGATGCCATACACTCCGGGAGCAATGTGGCTACCGCAATACTCAGGTGAGCCCAATACCCTCAATGACTTTGCTATGAAAATCAAAGCGTACTACGTTATGTACCCCCTGACTGAAGCTCAGCATGTTGGTATGATTATTGGACAGTTAACCGGCAATGCACAGAAGTAACATCCTGGCTGGACACCGACAAGGACACTGTAGAGAATCTTGTGGCTGGACTGAAAGCAGCATTTAAATCCAGTGCTGACACCCGGGCTAAAATGAGGTTCTTTGGATGTCAACAAAAGCCTAAGGAGAGCGCAAGAGACTATGCTTTAAACTTGCAGGAAGCGCTCAAAGCACTTAAACTAGCAGAACCTGCCTTAGCCACGGGAGCTGATAAAATGATAATCGATCAGTTCATAGACGGCCCCCTATCTCCTTCTCACAGAGGACAGTTGAGTATGATGATCATCCAGAATCCCGGAATGACTTTTGCCGAGTTAAAAGATAGAGCCATCCGCCTCCAGAAGATAGAGGAGCCCCGGGATATAAACTTTACTCAAGGCCCTACAGCAGCACCTCAGCAGCCAGTAGCATCAGCGACATCTGCCATGTCCGAGACTGTTGCTGAACACAGAGAGCCTATCTCTAATGAGGCCCTCAACCAAAAGCTAGATGCCCTGACAGACACTGTTGTTTCCATGGCTAAAGTGATCAAGAAGCTGCGTGGATCCAAGCCTGCACCCAAGATCGAGTTGGCGACCAGTAAAGAGGATGTCCCGTGGATGAGGCCCAGGAAGTACCAAACGACGAGAGGACGACCCAGCGACCGCTATCAGCCGGATGGACGGCCCATTTGCCACCGTTGCAGGGAGCCAGGTCACTTTGCCCGGGAATGTGCTTTAAACGAGGATTCCCTGGGAAGGTGGGCCGCTCCTCAGGTATGAACTCCCAAGGTCCTTCAGCCTGATATGACAAGTTCGTGGGAGGACGTCCAGTTATCCCTATCATGTTGGATGGCATTCCCTTCAGCGCCTTGTTGGATACCGGGTCCCACATCAATTCCATATGTTCTCTACAGAAGGTACTGGGCTGATTCAGACATTACTAGTGGTCCATCTAACATTGCATTGAACTTATGGACTAGCAATGGTGAACTAATATCACAAGTTGGGTTCAGAGAAATGACTATTCAGATTGGGAAGGTAGAATTGAACCAGGGTATTATAATTGTAGATGTTGACCGGAGAGAACGTGAACCAGTAATGTTACTAAGAATGAATGTAATTGAAAATTGTTTTTCCGAGGTAATTACTGTCTTACAGCAGATCGCCGAGACTGCCAGAATCGGGCAACAGAGGCTTCTGCAAAAGAAAATACAGTCATATAAAAAAGTTTGGGCACCCCTCTTAATCTTACTCTTTTTTTTTGTTTGTTTAAAATTGTTTTTTTGCAACAGCTATTTCAGTGTGATATATGTAATAACTGATGGACACAGTAATATTTCAGGTTTGAAATGAGGTTTATTGTACTAACTAAAAATATGAAATATGCATTATTTCAAAATTTGACAGGTACCAAAGTATGGGCACCATTCTGATTTTCATGATTTGAATACTCCTAACTACTTTTTACTGACTTACTGAAGCACTAAATTGGTTTGGTAACCTCATTGAGCTTTGTACTTCATAGCCCGGTGTATCCAATCATGAGAAAAGCTATTTCCGGTGTCCACTTGCAAGTTGTTCTCCTAGTTGCATCTTCTCTGAGGAGTGGCATCAGGAGCTCCTCAAAACAGCTATCAAATGATCTGAAAAAAAAAAAGATTGTTCAACATAGTTGTTCAGGGGAAAGACACAAAAAGTTGTCTCAGAGATTTAACCTGTCAGTTTCCACTGTGAGGAACATAGTAAGGAAATGGAAGACCACAGGGACAGTTCTTGTAAAGGCCAGAAGTGGCAGGCCAACAAAAATATCAGAAAGGCAGAGAAGAAGAATGGTGAGAACAGTCAAGAACAATCCACAGACCACCTCCAAAGACCTGCAGCATCATCTTGCTGCAGATGGTGTCACTGTGCATCGGTCAACAACACAGCGCACACTGCACAAGGAGAAGCTGTATGGGAGAGTGATGCGAAAGAAGCCGTTTCTGCATGCACACCACAAACAGAGTCACCTGAGGTATGCAAAAGCACATTTGGACAAGCTAGTTTCATTTTGGAAGAAGGTCCTGTGGACTGATGAAACCAAGATTGAGTTGTTTGGTCATGCAACAAGGCGTTATGCATGGCGCCACAAAAACACAGCATTCCAAGAAGAACACTTGCTACCCACTGTCAAATTTGGGGGTGGGTCCATCATGCTTTGGGGCTGTGTGGCCAATGACGGCATAGGGAATCTTGTTAAAGTTGAGGGTTGCATGGATTCCACTCAGTATCAGCAGATTCTTGAGAATTATGTTCAAGAATCAGTGACAAAGTTGAAGTTACGCTGGGGATGGATCTTTCAGCAAGACAATGATCCAAAACACCGCTCCAAATCTACTCAGGCATTCATGCAGAGGAACAATTACAATGTTCTGGAATGGCCATCCCAGTCCCCAGACCTGAATATCATTGAACATCTGTGGGATGTTTTTTTTTTTTTTTTTTTAAACCAATAATTTTTTATTAAGTTTAAACGAAAAACATAGGTAAATCATGACAAGGGTACAATAAATTGCATATAGTATATACATGGAAATCAATGATATAATGGTAATAAATCAAAGGGGTGGGTAATTAGGAGGTAGGGGGGGGAGAGGGGATGTGCAGAAGATTGTTTCGGTCAACCTGATATGTGGTACAGTTTCTAGTTAAATGGAAGTAGGTACTGTATTATATCTCGAAGAGGCCCAAGGGTCCCACCAGGTAGTAACTCTGATTTTACGTCTTAGCGAATGTGCTAATGCAAGTTCATGTGCATAATGAGAATTTACTCTTGTAAGGACCTCAGGTTTCCCAGGTATTTCGGCAGATCTCCAATGAGCTGCGATAGTTTGTCGCGCTGCAATCAAAATATTAGTAATAATGGGTTTTAGGGGTGAAGGGAAATTATTTAGCTCAATTCCCAGTAAAGCTAATGGAGCAGTAAGGACAATAGGGAGGCCTGTTAGTGAGTTCAACAATGATTCTATCTCCTTCCAGAATTTATTGATGTGAGGGCACGACCACCACATATGTACCTCCGTCCCAGAGACATTGCATCCTTTCCAACAGTTAGGAGAAAGGGAGGGAAGAGGAGTTTTAAATTTGGCAATTCGCGATGGTGTTAAATACCAGTTAAACATAATTTTTTTGGATTGCTCCAAGTGGTTTATGCAGCGTGTGTAGAGTGCTGCATGACCTGACGCTGATAGCCATTGTTCTCTGGTGGCCTCAAAATTCAGTCTGGATTCCCATCTGATCATATAAGGTAATTTATGTTCGCCTTTGATATCTAATAGAGCTTTATAGATAATTGAAGTGCCATTGCTTACCAGGCCCTTGCATTTGAATAGAGTTTGTAAAGGAAGGGAGATCTCTTCTATGACGCAGGTGGGGATGTCAATTGTAGAGAGAAAGTGTTTCAATCTCAGATAGGAGAAAATGGAGGGCGTTGGAAGAGAGAGTTTTGCTGCAAGCGAGTCATATGGTAGGAGACAATTTTGGTGTAGTAGGGAGGAGAGAGGTGTATTGTCCCCCTCCCCCCAGGAGGAAAAGGAGATGTCACCCATGAGGAAGGACACCGCCTTCAACGTTACATAGCGATATAAAAATGTGAAACAAGGTCTACTAAGCTGCCGCCAAGTTGTTAATATACTCAAGACTGAGCGTAAAGGGGTAGGTGGTGTATAACGTTTTAAGAGGTTAACTTGAAGGAGGAGGCGGAGGGACCCAGAAGGAGCAGAGCTAGTTTCAATTTGTAGCCATCGTGATGCAGGGGACCCTGACCACCAGATTCTCGTTACATCCAGAGTAAGTGCTGTATAATACTTTGCCACATCCGGGACCCCAAAGCCCCCCCATTATAAGGGAGAATAAGAGATGAATGTGCCACTCGGGGAACCTTATAATTCCATATAAATCGATTAAGAGTGGACTGCAGGAGAGAGAGATATCGTTTCGTGATGGTTATGGGGATGCAGCGCATCACGTATAGGATTTTTGGTAAAAGCATCATTTTAGTTGTTTGTATGCGTGCTACCCACGACAGTTGATATGAAGAGTAGTCTGCACAGGTGGCTTTCAATGTGGAGAGCAGGAGATCGCAATTGCGGCTGACAATGTCTTTTAGAGGGGTAATCTGGATTCCCAGATAGGAGAAGCCTCCTGCAGACCACTGGATCGAATAACGAGTTGAGAGATCATGTTGTGTTTCATTTGAGAGGTTGATAGGAAAGAAGGTAGATTTAGATAAGTTGAGTTTGTAGAAAGAGGCACGGGAGAAATCAGATAGAATAGAGAAAATAGCGGGTAAAGAGCTTGTAGGATTAATGCAGGAGAGGAGAACATCATCAGCATAAAGACTAATCTTATGGTCTACGGGACCCACTGTGATGCCCGAGACGTTAGGGTGAGCGCGTATAACTGCGGCTAGCGGTTCCATCGCAAGGGCGAATATGAGAGGGGAGAGAGGGCAGCCTTGTCTAGTTCCGTTGGTGATGCGGAAGATAGAAGACGAGAAACCTCCTGCCCGTACAAAGGCACAGGGGTTTGAATATAAAGCTAGTATGGCTGATTTTATATTGCCAACAAACTTAAATCTGTCAAGAACTGCTGCCAAGTATCCCCAGTGGACTCGGTCAAATGCTTTTTCTGCATCTAAAGAGACCAGAACCCCTGGGACCTCTCTCCTCTCTAGAATCTCTAAGAGATCAATAACCCGCCTTGTGGCATCTCTCGCCTGTCGACCGGGTACAAAGCCAACCTGGTCCAGAGCGATCAAGGACGGAAGGACGACCTTGAGACGGTCCGCCAGCAATTTAGAGTATAATTTCAAGTCGCAGTTCAGCAACGCTATTGGTCTGTAATTTCCTGGGTCAGTGGGGGATTTCCCAGGTTTCAAAAGAGTTGATATAGATGCCTGTAAACCTTCTGGTTTGATGGTCCCCCTCTCCTGCCAGAATTGAAATAGAGATAGAAGGTGAGGGGCTAAGGTTTGAGCAAAGGTTGCATAATAACGATAAGTAAAGCCATCAGGGCCGGGGGCTGAGGATTTCTTTGCAGAGCGTATAGCTGACATAATCTCTGATAGATTAAATGGACTATTTAGGAAAGATAATTGTTCAGGGGAGAGTGAGGGCAACTCCGCTCGGTCTAAGAAGGATAAGATGTGTTCTGTAGTCGGTTGGGGAGTGGATTGGGATGAGGATAGGTTATACAAGTCCTCATAGTATTCGCGAAAGCGTTCTGCTATCAGAATGGGGTTTCGTATTGGTATACCCTGTGGGGAGTTAATTTGTGTGATTCTGGATCGTGCTTCTACTTTCTTTATCCGACGAGCAAGAATTGCACCTGCCCTGTCTCCCATGCCGTAAAATCGGGCTTTGACTTTTTTAAGATGAAATTCTACTTTGGTGAGTAAGAAACTACGTAGTTGATGTCTGGCGGTCGCCAGATTTGCGAGGAGAACTGTGGTGGGGGTCTCTGCACATTCACGCTCCAATAATTTAATCTTGATCAGATGGGACTCCAGAGTCTCCTCGTATTTTCGTTTAGCCAATGAAGCCAATTTAATCAGATTACCCCTCATCACTGCCTTTTGCGCATACCAGAGTGTATCTGGTGTAATGTCATGCGTTGTATTTATTAAGAAAAATTCAGAGAGTTGACCCTGTAAGGTCTCTATATTGGCTTCAGAGGCCAACAGGCATTCATTTATTCTCCAGTGAGCTCTCGATTCACAGGAAAGGGAGTCGGAGATGGTCAAGTGTATGGGAGCGTGATCGGACCAAGTTGCAGTACCAATGCTAGCTTTGGTACAGATAGGGAGGAGGGAGTCATTTATTAGGATATAGTCAATGCGACTGAACGACTTGTGTCGGGGCGAGAAAAATGTATAGTCCCTCTCGGTGCTGTGTAGATAGCGCCAAATGTCATGCATATGGAAGGCGTGTATCAAATCGCCTAGATCTGCTCTATAAGTGGCAGAAGAGGAACAGTCCAGTATTCTGGATAATGGGGCATTTAGGTCTCCCGCAATAATTTTGTGCCCGGTCATATCTGGGGTGAGCTGTTCAAGCAACCTTCTCAAATAGGATGATTGCCTAGAATTAGGAGCATACAGGACCAAGAGGGAATACACGGCGTCGTTCAGTCGGCACTTCAGTAATAGGTAGCGCCCTTCAGGATCTGTGATGGTTGAAATAAATTCAAAAGCAATATCATTGCTAATGAATATTGCTACGCCAGCTTTCTTTGTCATGGCATTGGAAAAGTATCTGTGAGGAAACTGTTTTGGAGAGACACGGACATTGTCTCCCTCCAACAGGTGTGTCTCCTGAAGGAAAACAATCCCCGGTCGAGACTTTCTTAGTTGTGAGTATAGTAGTGAACGCTTATGTGGGGAATTTAGGCCGTTTGCGTTCAACGATATCACAGATATAGGCATCTTAATACAGAATTAGAAGTTATTACAAGCATACCAACAATCATAATAATTTCCAAAGTCAGTTCTGCACATAGGGAAGGGGTCAGGGACAGGGATATAAAAGGAATGCATAAAACATAGCAAGTTTGCAAGAACAGGGTTACAGCTGGGAAGAGAAACCATCTAACCCAGTGTATACCAAAATGAGCAAGATGGCTGCTCAAAAGAAAAGTTAAAAAGAAACAAATAAACGTCAGTATGTGACTAAAAAAAAGAGTCACAAAACTACAACCAAACATTAGTAGTCTGTATCTGAGTTCCACTCAGAGAGATAAGAGCGAGGAGAATGTGTCTGCACTCTCGCTCAGCGGGGCTTCACTCCCGAGGTCAAAGAGAATGATGTAAAGTAAGGAAAGGAGATAAGAGGAGAAAGGAGGAATGGAAAGAGGAGGTTAGTGATCAGTGGGGAGACCGATCAGAGGTATAGAAAGAGTAGTGAAGATAAAGTAAGCAAATAGAAGGATACGACCTGGGAGGCAGATGAAAAGTCCAGGAAAGCAGTCCCGCGGGCATCCTCTCCTCACCAAAGGGAGAGGAATGAAAGTTAATCCACACCCGACCGATGTTGGGTTCAGGCGATCTTCCACTCCGGGTCAATCCTGCGTCGCTGGGAAGATGAGTTTTCTGGGCTGTGTTGGGATGATCTTTCAGAAGCTCCAGAAGAAGGCGGAATCAGGTTCCATGTTTTCAGGAGCTGGGCAGCCCTAGTAGGGGAGAGGCACACATGGAGCTTCTCATTCTTTTGGATGAGGAGACGGGTCGGGCGACCCCATCTATAGGAGATGTTCTTTTCTCTCAGGAGTGTAGTGTATGGCCGATATGCACGGCGTAGCGTTAAAGTCCCAGGAGACAAGTCAGGAAACACTTCCAGGTTGGCAAACTGTGGAGATAGTGATGTTGCAGTCCGCAGGCCTCTCAGAAAGTCCTCCTTTGCTTCATAGAAGTGTATGCGCCCGAGGACGTCACGGGGGAGTTCAGCTCTGATCCCAGGGGGCTTCGGCACTCTGTGGATGCGATCTATTTTGAGATCGCGCGGTTGGAGGTCAGGGAGAACCTCTGACATGAAGTTTTGTAAAAGTGCACGCAGTTCCTCTGGAGGGACCGATTCAGGAATTCCCCGGAGTCTAATATTGTTTTGCCGGCTCCTGTCTTCTAGGTCACAATTTTTGGCTTGGATTAGGTCTGCTGTGTGGCGGAGCTGATCATGATCGTCCATTAATTGGTTGTGGGAGCGGATCAGCTCAGCCAGTTTGTTCTCCACATGGTCCGTTCTCCCGCCGAGATCCGCCACCTCACCCCGCAGGTCAGCTAGTGCAGTTGTCATGTCCTCTTGTAGGGACGACCGGAGGTCTCCCAAGAGCTCTTTCATCAGTGCCAGGGTGACCGGGGTCTCTGGGGGTAGTGAGGCTGCTGTTGAGCCCTGTAGCTGATGATCACGGCGGGAAGCTCGCGCCGCTCTAGGAGAGGCTGGCGCCATATTGGTTGCAGAGAGTGAGGAAGAGCGGCCCGGAGGGAAGTAGTCCGATACCCGGCTTGAGGTCAACTCCTGGAGGTTTTTGGATTTCCCCATCGGTGCAGGATCAGATAGGGAAGGGTTGTGAAGTTTTCAGGGTCAGTATGGTCGGTGTGGCCGCTATAAAAGCCGCTTTAAGCCCGCGGGTCCGGGAGCTCCTGAATTAGGTGACCTCCAGCATGTGCAGTCAGGCCACGCCCCCTGTGGGATGTTTTGAAGCGGGCTGTCCATGCTCGGCGACCATCAAACTTAACTGAACTGAAATTGTTTTGTAAAGAGGAATGGTCAAAAATACCTTCATCTAGGATCCAGGAACTCATTAACAGCTACAGGAAGCGACTAGAGGCTGTTATTTTTGCAAAAGGTGGATCTACTAAATATTAATGTCACTTTTCTGCTGATGTGCCCATACTTTGGCACCTGTCAAATTTTGAAATAATGCATATTTGACATTTTCGGTTAACACAATAAACCTCATTTCAACCTCAATCCTGAAATATTACTGTGTCCATCAGTTATTACATACATCACACTGAAATAGCTGTTGCAAAAACCCAAATTTAAAAAAAAAAAAAGAGTAAGATTAAGAGGGGTGCCCAAACTTTTTCATATGACATATATACATATATATATATATATATATATATATATATATATATATATATATATATATTTATCTAATATATAAACCTGAATTTGTGTGTGTATGCATATATGTGTGTATGTATGTATGTCCGGGATTGGCATCTACACCGTCACAACTACAGCCACAAAATTTTGCACAGTCACATGTCTGGACCCCGAGAGCGTCATAGGCTAGGTTGTGAGGCGAAATTTTAACCCCGCGCGTTCCAGTTCACCAAACAATTTTGCCCCTATCTACATAATGGGGAAAAAGTGAATGGAAAAATGTTGGAGGAAAATCGACAGCTGTCAGTTATAGCCACAAAATTTTGCACAATGACACGTCTGGACCCCGGGAGCGTCATAGGCTATGTTGTGAGGCGAAATTTTAACCCCGCGCATTCCAATTCACCAAACAATTTTGCCCCTATCTACATAATGGGGAAAAAGGGAAAGGAAAAGTGTTGTAGGAAAATCGACAGCTGTCAGCTATAGCCACAAAATTTTGCACAGTCACACGTCTGGACCTCGAGAGCGTCATAGGCTATGTTGTGAGGCGAAATTTTAACCCTGAGCGTTCCAGTTCACCAAACAATTTTGGCCCTATCTACATAATGGGGAAAAAGTGAAAGGAAATGTGTTGTAGGCAAATTGACAGCTACCAGATGTGAACAAGGGGGACTTAAAGAATGAGAGCGATGTCGCCAAAGAGTATATACCATACAGTTGTTGAGGTGGGGCCCCGACATAGGATACTCACCACACACGGGGATATGAACACACACACAAAATGCGCCTCACACTACCACGTGCTTGAACACATATACCACCCTCAGCACATATTTCACCACACATACACCAACCTCGCCACATAATCGCCCTAAAACACACACAAGTCTGGTATTATCCTTCAACAATAAAAATCTGATTAATAAACAGCAAAACTACAAGAGAAACAAATGTACCATATAGGAAATACAGCAGCTGTCAGTCACATGACCTGTCTATTATGTGTATGTATGAGCTAATATATGCTGTCAGGGGGAGGGTTTCCTGTTGCCTGGGGATTTATCAGGCTGCCAATAGCAACCAATCACAGCTCAGCTTCTATTTCGCTACTGTTAATCTGAGCTCCGATTGGTTAATATAGACAACAAAGGACATTCTCAGTAAAGCTTCTGTGAGGTAATAGGATGTCTGTGAGGTAATAGGATGTCAGTTAGGGTGTGTTGGTGGCAGGGCCGGACTGGGACCAAAAATCAGCCCGGGAAGTAAAGACCCCACCAGCCCACACTACTATATCATCTATCAGTCACAATAAGTGAATTTTGTTTTTACATTGGCGTGACCCTCATTACTGTTTTACAAGAGTTATTTGGAGAGCCACATGTGAGTGGCGAGACAGAGGGAGTACTCACCCACAGCTCCATTCACATGATACTCTTCAAAGCTACAGTTTCTCAGGATTGTGGGGTCCCAGCGGTCAGATCCACAGCGAAGAGAAAGTCATCACCTATACAGAAGAGAGGTGGTGACTTCCTTATTCAAGATAATTTAAACAACATATAAATGCTGAAAATCCCGAAGTCCAATACCAGCTCTCTGACAGCAGGACAGTATACAGGACAGGAGAAGTGGTACTGTGCAGTGTAATATACAGAATAATACAGATACTGAGGATTACACCCATTATACAGGACAGGAGAAGTGGTACTGTGCAGTGTATATACAGAATAATACAGATACTGAGGATTACATCCAGTATACAGAACAGGGGAAGTGGTACTGTGCAGTGTATATATACAGAATAATACAGATACTGAGGATTACACCCAGTATACAGGACAGGAGAAGTGGTGCTGTGCAGTGTATATATACAGAATAATACAGATACTGAGGATTACACCCAGTATACAGGACAGGAGAAGTGGTACTGTGCAGTGTATATATACAGAATAATACAGATACTGGGGATTACACCCAGTATACAGGACAGGAGAAGTGGTACTGTGCAGTGTACATATACAGAATAATACAGATACTGAGGATTACACCCAGTATATAGGACAGGAGAAGTGGTACTGTGCAGTGTATATATACAGAATAATACAGATACTGAGGATTACACCCAGTATACAGGACAGGAGAAGTGGTACTGTGCAGTGTATATACAGAATAATACAGATACTGAGGATTACACCCAGTATACAGGACAGGAGAAGTGGTACTGTGCAGTGTATATATACAGAATAATACAGATACTGAGGATTACACCTAGTATACAGGACAGAAGAAGTGGTACTGTGCAGTGTATATATACAGAATAATACAGATACTGAGGATTACACCCAGTATACAGGACAGGAGAAGTGGTACTGTGCAGTGTATATATACAGAATAATACAGATACTGAGGATTACACCCAGTATACAGCACAGGAGAAGTGGTACTGTGCAGTGTATATATACAAAATAATACAGATACTGAGGATTACACCCAGTATACAGGACAGGAGAAGTGGTACTGTGCAGTGTATATATACAGAATAATACAGATACTGAGGATTACACCTAGTATACAGGACAGGAGAAGTGGTACTGTGCAGTGTATATATACAGAATAATACAGATACTGAGGATTACACCCAGTATACAGGACAGGAGAAGTGGTACTGTTCAGTGTATATATACATAATAATACATATACTGAGGATTTCACCCAGTATACAGGACAGGAGAAGTGGTACTGTGCAGTGTATATATACAGAATAATACAGATACTGAGGATTACACCTAGTATACATGACAGGAGAAGTGGTGCTGTGCAGTGTATATATACAGAATAATACAGGTACTGAGGATTACACCAGTATACAGGACAGGAGAAGTGGTACTGTGCAGTGTACATATACAGAATAATACAGATACTGAGGATTACACCCAGTATACATGACAGGAGAAGTGGTTCTGTGCAGTATATATACAGAATAATACAGATACTGATGATTACACCCAGTATACATGACAGGAGAAGTGGTTCTGTGCAGTATATATACAGAATAATACAGATACTGATGATTACACCCAGTATACATGACAGGAGAAGTGGTACTGTGCAGTGTACATACACAGAATAATACAGATACTGAGGATTACACCCAGTATACAGGACAGGAGAACTGGTACTGTGCAGAGTGTAGCATATGACTCAAGCAATGATTGCATTGCACCGCCTGGAGGCTCTCCTGATCTGAGCACGACGGCTTCATGTATTTCTATGCAGCTGACATTTTCAGGTTAGGTTAACCGCCGGCTGATTCTGGGCAGTGCGATGCGATAGCTGCAGAAACAAGCACTGCAAAAGTGCCCCGTATGAAAATAGTCTAAGGTGATCCCACTAATGTTATCATGCCCCTGTGGCTGTTAGTGACATGAAGACCAGCATCACCGCCAGCTCTGCACATCTCTGCCTCCCATGATGAAGGCAGTGCGTCTGTGTGGCGCCCCTGCAACCAGGGCGGCCACAGGGTGGACTGCAGCCAGACGAGGTAAGACGGTTGACTGAGGAACACACACACACCGACCCACTCTGACCCAACGCCTAGAAACTCTAAGTCAAGCAAGGGGTGGCAGGAGTTTAGAGAAGTGTGGGTGGAGAGAAAGAGACCCGGACAAGTATATGGAGGAACTAGACATGAGTTGGGCCTAGGAACACTACGTTGGAAGAGCAGATCCCAGGAGGAGAGGTTCCCTGGAGGCAGAATACCCAGGAGGGAGCTCGCCGTAGAGGAGGCGAGAAAGAAGCACCACAAGCCGAGACACCACATTGAGAATAGTGGTAGAACAACGGGCCCGGCAGCCGCAACTGACATAGCTGACCGGAGGACCCAGAGCTGACTACTGGAGAGTAAGATGGAGCCTGGTGAGCCCAAATTACACCTGGGTCACTGGAGAGCTAGGCCAGGACAACTAGAGCGCTGGCTCTGTAGAGGTGACCGGGGAGACTTCAAGACCCTAATCACGAGGCATCCTGGCATGTTACGGAGACTCTAAGGCCCGTGACCAAAGTACCGCAGCGGAGTAGGACAAAGCCATCGGACTAGGGCTAGTGACCCTAAAGCAGAGAGAGATATCACTACAAAGCCCATAACGGCCGGACCAAACCCATGTGCGAGGACAGAGACAGAGTAGAGGCCTGGAAGGTACTTTGAGGGAAGCGATGGAGAGGAACCGTCTGAGCTGCAGTGGCACCCGGGTCCCTGACAAGTGTAAGAACTGTGAACTGTACTGTAACTGACTTTTAAGAACTTTGGAACAGTAAAGTGCTGGTTAGCTCAAAAGTGCCTGTGACTGTTCATTACTACACTGCAGCAGAGACCTCCACCTGCGGAGCATCTTTGCTGTCCCTGCGTGCTGGCTGGAGACGCTGCTGGGAGACACGAGTGCAGCATCCAGAGCACGCCATTATCCACTACTCATGTACTGGGGGCACCCAGCCCCACCCATAAGAGCTTAACATCTACGCTGCCCCTCACCACCATCCCCCAGCAGGAATACGGCAGCGGTGGTCAACCTTACCACATACCACAGGTGGAGTCACGACAAACTCCCCTGTATATAACCTCTTTTTGGACTTAGCACAGGCCACGGGGACTGGGTCCACGACCCCTGTGATCCCCAGCGACAGCAGCTGCCTGTCTTGATACCCCCACGACACTGGGGCTTCTCATCTGCACCGCAGCTTCATCAAACACTGCGCCGTCTAAGGTGGGCAGAGCAGACATGAAGGACACTGCGCAAGCTAAGGGGGGCAGAGCAGACATAAAGGATCACTGCGCAGGCACAGGGGGGCAGAGCATACATGGAGGACACGGCGCAGGCTCAGGAGGGCAGAGCAGACATGGAGGACACTACGCAGGCTCAGGGGTGCAGAGCGAGACACGAAGGACACTGCGCAGGCTCAGGGGGCAGAGCAGACATGCAGGACACTGCGCAGGCTCAGGGGGGCAGAGCAGACATGAAGGACACTGCGCAGGCTCAGGGGGGCAGAGCAGACATGAAAGGATACTGCGCAGGCACAGGGGGGCAGAGCATACATGGAGGACACTGCGCAGGCTCAGGAGGGCAGAGCAGACATGAGGACACTCGCAGGCTCAGGGGGGCAGAGCAGGCACTGAAGAGAAAAACACTGCGCAGGCTCGGGGGCAGAGCAGACATGAAGGACACTGCGCAGGCTCAGGGGGGCAGAGCAGACATGAAGGACACTGCACAGGCTCAGGGGGGCAGAGTGGACACGGAGGACACAGCCAGCCCGGAGTTTTGTATACTTGGCGCTAACAGCTGCTTGAGTCCTGTGTCACAGCTATCTTACTGGGCAAAGTGTCTGGATGAAGCTGGGGGCCACACAGGGTTACTGCACATTGTCCGGGAAGATACTTCACCATGGGCATGGACACACGCATGCACATACATCAAAACATACACAGATGCGCACACACCGCAGTTAAGGACCTGAGGCTGCATTAATCACACAGAATGAAGTATACTAATCCCTCTCCTGTTTCTGCCTGTCTGACCCCTCTAGCTGGGTTTCACCCCATCTACACCAACTTCCCACACACAAACCCCCATACACACAGACACCCATATACACCCCACATACTCACACCCATATACTCACACCTATATACACACACAGACATCTATATACACCCCACATACACACACACCCATATACACACACTCATACACCCCACAAACACATACACACAGACACCCATATACACCCCACATACACACACACCCCACATACACACACACGCAGGCACCCATATACCCCACATGCACACCCCCATATACACATATATACAGCCCCATTTACACATACAGACACCTATATACACTCCCATATATACACACACACACATATACACATCCCCATATACACATACCCTACATACACACACAGACACCTATATACACCCCACATACACACCCATATATACACACACACACACACCCATATACACACCCCACATACACACACACACATATACACACACCACAAACACATACACAGACACCCATATACCCCCCACATGCACTCACAGACATCCATATGCACCTCACACACCCATATACACCTCACATACCCCCCCATACATAAACACATGCACTCCCCCATGTACACACATACCCCCATACATACTCCCATATACACACACAAACACACACCTAAGCAGCAGGGAGATAGTTAACTTTGCTGTTACTCACAGCTCTGTATGAAGTTTCCCCATATGGTGTAGAGCAGCATCTCCTCAGCGTGCTGCACAGTCTGCTCACTGCTTCCTGCTCTCCTTATTGATGCAGAGCACAGCACACTGTAACCTACAGTGACTGCTTGTGCACCAATCAGAGAGCAGGTAGCAGACATTGCAAGCTCTAGTGATTGTTTCCTGCTGTCTGATTGGTAGATCAGCAATCACTAGAGCCTGCAATGAATCAAGCAGACAGTGAGTGCAGGATCCCGGGACTGGTGAGCAGAGGGTGAACTCCGCCCACAAAAACAAGTTTCGGCGCTGATTCTGGCCAGACAGAGAGAGCCCTGTGGCGCTGCACTTTACACGGGACTCTGAGGTGAAATTTAAAGGGCCAGCGGCCCATTTTGCAGTTAGGGGGGCGGCCCATAGGGAATTGTCCCGCCCCTCCCTATGGCCAGTCCGGGCCTGGTTGGTGGAAAGGCTGATGTCAGTCACATTACCTCTATGTGAGAGGATATAGAAACTGTTGAATATCTGTGGTGTTGAACTATATGTTGTGAAATGCTTCTATTAGCTTAGTTTTTGCCTTTTAATAATTACATTTCTATCAATTTGTTTTGTGGTTTTTGTGTGCTGAATAAATTTTTGTTAACACATTCTATTTTGTTAACAGCAGTTATTAACCCGGGCGAAGCCGGGTAGTACAGCTAGTATGTATATATATCATACATATATATATATATATTGTGAGGTAGCAACCGGGGAACCCGCTTGCATAACGACAACAAACACGTGTTTATAAGTTAACCAATGTCTACCCGTTTATTTTTCACATATTAATAACATAACCCGGGTAGCATGTTTGACACATATCACATTGATTATAAACACCATACATAAATACACCATACATTTACATATAACATTACATAACACTTATTGCACATGACATCTTATTGTAACCCGGGACCTGTAACCATCTCTCTGTCCCCATTGGAGCTCTACTAACAGCTCCCGTGGTGACTACGGCCTCCGGCCTACTTACACTATACATCAATACATACGTTACATTACAACGATGACCCCTCCGGGTTCATAACAGGGATTGAGCAACCTGAGTACCGGGTATGTCATGTATCCCCAAGGGGCTCCTTCCTGGACGTGTTTCACCCCACGTCCAGGTCAGCGCACACCTGGTTCAACCATGGTGTCCCCGCTCTAGAAGCCCTTTTTAACCCCTGCTTCTGACCTTCGTTACATACGCCTCAACGGGCCCTGAGGGTCCCAATGGCGGTACCAGCCGCCCGGCTTTAGTCACCCAGCATGATGATATACCATTAACCCGTAGTCAGGATTCCTGCCTGACCGGGTCCTTACATACCGTATGTGATCCATCATTCAAATGTCCATGGATCACACGCATCCTTTCACACACTCACAGCCCATCATCCATGGACTGTGGCTCCTCCATGGCCCATTACAGGGATTGGCAAACCTTAGTACCTGGGAAACTCATTACCTACTCATTACCGTTACCTACTAGGAGCCCTATTACCCCTGTGTCTGGCACCACAGGCACACCCACACCATTAGAGGCCGTGGTTGAGGGACGGGTACCCTCTGCAAGCAGCAGGGCAAGCCTCCCTCTCGTCCCACAGGGACGGATCGCCTCCAATGCATCATCCACACTGGCTGGGTCACTCTCCCCCACAACATTATACGTGGCTGTTACACATAGGCCATCGTCTTTCATTCAGGGCACTGTTACCTAAGCCCTTTCATACGTCTACGGGTCCTTTACCGACTGCCTAGTCGGACCCAATGGCGGTTATGCCCGCCTGGCATTAATCACGCATACAGCTCACTCCGTTACACGGGAACCGCTGTCTTACCGGGCACGGATCCGGGTCTCGCTACCTGGGTAACGGGTTGGCCAAGCCTCCCACAGGCTCCTTCCTGGACATGTTTCACCCCACGTCCAGTCCAGCGTCCAACAGGTCAGCCACGGCTTCCCCACCCCAGGTGCTGTCACGACCCTGGTCCTGGCTACCAGTATGGAGCTAGCATGCTCCCTTCACCATCTCAACATGGCGGTATGGACTCGCACTCCCAGTCCCTCACACAGACTGGCTCTGCTCGGCTCTCTGGCTGGTAATCAGCCCACATGCTCTCATGGTGGGTTTACACACACCAATTTATCTGTTCAATATCTGAACCAATCTCTGGTTGCAGTGAAATCATGGATACATTGCTCCATTTTGTGGCTGTGTACAACATGGAGCAATGTATCCATGATTTCACTGCAACCAGAGATTGGTTCAGATATTGAACAGATAAATTGGTGTGTGTAAACCCACCATCAGGCTGATGTCTGGCTGAGAATGAATCTCTCAATCACTCAGCTGGCTGACTCTTATCGTGCCGGCCACACCCACATGAGTCACCCAGCTGGGCTGCTATTCCTCCGGACACACCCACCTGACACACCCACCTGGCACACCCACCTGGGCTGTCAGCAATCACTCATTACATCCCTTTCCTCAGGGCTTCCTCGATCTCATGAGCCACTCATTAGTCACATTAAACCTCATTATGTTCAGGATAGGTTCAAGCAGCATTATCATCACAGGAAAACCGGCCAGTGTGCACAGGATCATACCCTGATCCTGCATGTGATGCGCCCCGGCCATGAGGATCATGCCGGCGGTGCCTCACAATATATATATATATATATATATATATATACATATATATATATATATATATATATATATATATATATATATATATATATATATATACATATATATATATATTATATATATATATACACACTTATGGCCAAAAGTATTGACACCCCTGCAATTCTGTCAGATAATACTCAGTTTCTTCCTGAAGATGATTACAATCACAAATTCTTTGGTATTATTATCTTCATTTAATTTGTCTTCAATGAAAAAACACAAAAAGAATTGTCCTAAAGCCAAATTGGATATAATTCCACATCAAACATAAAAATGGGGGTGGACAAGGACAAAAGTATTGGCACTGTTACAAAAATCATGTGATGCTTCTCTAATTTGTGTAATTAACAGCACCTGTAACTTACCTGTGGCACCTAACAGGTGTTGACAATAACTAAATCACACTTGCAGCCAGTTGACATGGATTAAAGTTGACTCAACCTTTGTCCTGTGTTTTTGTGTGTACCACATTGAGCATGGAGAAAAGAAAGAAGACCAAAGAACTGTCTGAGGACTTGAGAAACCAAATTGTGAGGAAGCATGAGCAATCTCAAGGCTACAAGTCCATCTCCAAAGACCTGAATGTTCCTGTGTCTACCGTGTGCAGTGTCATCAAGAAGTTTAAAGCCCATGGCACTGTGGCTAACCTCCCTAGATGTGGACGAAAAAGAAAAATTGCCGAGAGATTTCAACGCAAGATTGTGCGGATGGTGGATAAAAAACCTCGACTAACATCCAAACAAGTTCAAGCTGCCCTGCAGTCCGAAGGTACAACAGTGTCAACCAGTACTATACGTCGGCATCTGAACGAAAAGGGACTGTATGGTAGGATACCCAGGAAGACCCCACTTCTTACCCTGAGACATAAAAAAGCCAGGTTGGAGTTTGCCAAAACTTACCTAAGAAAGCCTAAATCGTTTTGGAAGTTCTCTGGTCAGATGAGACAAAAGTAGAGCTTTTGCGGCAAAGGCATCAACATAGAGTTTACAGGAGAAAAAAAGAGGCATTCAAAGAAAAGAACACGGTCCCTGCTGTCAAACATGGCAGAGGTTCCCTGATGTTTTGGGGTTGCTTTGCTGCCTCTGGCACTGGACTGCTTGACCGTGTGCATGGCATTCTGAAGTCTGAAGACTGCCAACAAATTTTGCAGCATAATGTAGGGCCCAGTGTGAGAAAGCTGGGTCTCCCTCAGAGGTCATGAGTCTTCCAGCAGGACAATGACCCAAAACACACTTCAAAAAGCACTAGAAAATGGTTTGAGAGAAAGCACTGGAGACTTCTAAGGTGGCCAGCAATGAGTCCAGACCTGAATCCCATAGAACACCTGTGGAGAGATCTAAAAATGGCAGATTGGAGAAGGCACCCTTCTAATATCAGGGACCTAGAGCAGTTTGCCAAAGAAGAATGGTCTAAAATTCCAGCAGAGCATTGTAAGAAACTCATTGATGGTTACCGGAAGCAGTTGATCGCAGTTATTTTGGCTAAAGGTTGTGCAACCAAGTATTAGGCTGAGGGTACCAATACTTTTGTCTGGCCCATTCTTGGAGTTTTGTGTGAAATGATCAATGTATTGCTTTTTGCTTCATTCTCTTTTGTGTTTTCTCATTGACAAATTAAATGAAGATAATAATACCAAAGAATTTGTGATTGCAATCATTTCCAGGAAGAAACTGAGTATTATCTGACAGAATTGCAGGGGTGTCAATACTTTTGGCCACAACTGTACATATATATATATAACCAGTATGTGTTAAGGCGAAGTGCCCCCGTGCTCCTTACAGCACCTTCATAGTGTGGCGCCCCGCCATGCAGGCGTCACAGAGGGGTACTGCATCCGTAAAAGAGGTACAGATACTCCAGCTGCAAGCAGATTCTAGGATGGTGGGTGGAACCCATAACCAACACCCCACACTAGATTACACAGTGGGAGGTACCCGGGAGGGAATAAAACCACCTCTAGGGGGAACAAGGAGGTCTTTGGTATTTTGGCGGAGGCTTCAGGTCTTTGCCAGGTCTTTGCCTCCAGATCAGGAGAGTGGGAGAAAGGACAGATCCCAGGAGCAGACAGCCAGTTGGGGAAGGAAGACTTGAGAAGGTCTAACCTTGACAGCTTACCGGGTCCCGGAGCCTGCACCTGTGGGATCTATAGGACCACAGAAAATCTGAGCAAACGAAAGAGGGTACAAGGCACTGCTTGATGGTTCGGCGGTCGGCCAGCAGAAGGTTATCTGAAGGGAGCAAGGGTGAGAGGAAGAACGGAGATACGGCTGATTCCAAATCACCGGGCTTCATACAATTACTGGGAACAGGAAAGAATAGACAAGAAAGAAGGCACACACTGAGGGTACCATCATACCATCTGGGATCTGCTTGCAGCCACCCGTTAGCACCTGTTTTAACATCTGAATGGTGAACTGAGAACTGTAACCAATGCTGCTAAAGTTTCCAGTAAGTACCCGGAGAGAAGTGAACCTGACTCTAATACATCTTCTTTTGCATGAACGTATTCCTTTACAGGATTGCTGCCCCGGAGGTTCAGTCCTGCCTGCGGGGAACTATACCATCTTAGCCGCGATTCTATCTACCTCTGGCGGTCTGTGGCGGCACTGGTGCAACTCACCAGAAACTGCAGGTGGTGTCATGACAACAAACTTGTATATAATCCTCTGTACATAAACTCCCTTTTCAAAAGATACCCCAGAACACGGGGTCAGGCACGGCCGCCATTCCCCATGACAACTGGAGAGTTAACCCTTGCCGCCTGACACCCGAGTACCCCAAAGCCTGGGCGCTACAATAGTCTCAGCAGTACCCCCCTCCCTCCTTATAGCACCCTCACACCCCAGCAGTGCCCCCTCCCTCCTTATAGTGCCCTCTCATCCCAGTAGTGTCCCCTCCATCCTTATAGCTCCGTTACACTCTCACAGGCTCGGTCTGGGCCGCCGTGTAACTGGTTAAAAGTCATGGTGGGCCCCCAGGCATTGTGGCCCCGCTCCCCAATGGGCCCGAACGGGTCCCCCTGGAGCAGCGGTGGAGAATGTCTGGCCGCTGTGAGGAGCAGAGAGAGCACTGTCTGCAGCCGGGACTTCCTTACACAGCAGGCAGGCAGTGCCAGAGCGAGGATGTGGTGTGTGGGCGGGGACAGCACGTGAAGTCCTGCATCCCACATGAAGAGGAGCAGACAGAGCTGCAGCAACAGTGTGGAAGTAGATGAGGTATGTGTGCCCCCAGCAACAGCTGCAGCAATCAGTGTGCCTCCCCCAGCAGCAGCCATATGTCTCCCCCTTGGCACCAGCAATATGTGCTCCCCCCCCCCTTAGCAGCAACATCACTGTGCTCCTTCAGCTGCAGCAATAAACAATATATGTGCCCCCAAGAAGAAGGTGCAGCAATCAGTGTGCCTCCCCCAGCAGTAGCCATATGTCTCTTCCTTAGCACCAGCAATATGTGCCCCTCCGTAGCAGCAACAATCAGTGTGCTGTCCCCCCAGCAGCAACAATATGTGTGTGCACCCGTGCAACATGGAGGGGGTCCGTCCTGTGCAGCATGGAGGGGGCCCCGTGCAGCACGCTGGGGGCCCTGTGCAACATGCAGGGGATCCTGTGCAACATGGAGGGGGTCATGTGGTGGTATATACAATACAGTGGTGGTATTACTATGTGGAGGGCACAGTGGTGGTATTACTATGTGGAGAGCACAGTGGTGGTATTACCATGTGGAGGGCACAGTGGTGGTATTACTATGTGGAGGGCACAGTGGTGGTATTACTATGTGGAGGGCACAGTGGTGGTATTACTATGTGGAGGGCACAGTGGTGGTATTACTATGTGGAGGGCACAGTGGTGACATTATTATGTGGGGCAGTAAGAGGAGCGCTGTTTTTGTACCACGCAGCATGTGCAGTAATAGGGACAGCAGCAACGGCTCAGTATAGGGGGATCAGTAGGATGAGGAGTTTGTCCAGTTTGGGAATAGATCGGGCTGGAAATGTGAGATGTCAGATGTGTCTTTGTTGTAATCTATGTAGATGGCTGGAGAAGTTGTCATGTCCGTCTGGGGACCTAGAATGGGGGAACATGGGGGCCCAAGACGTTATTACTATATGGGGACCAGAATGAGGAACATACATTATTGGTTTACGGTGGGAAGTGGGGACATATTTACTGTAGGGGCCAATCAGGCGACATTATTACTGCTGTAATATAATTTACTTTTCCATGAGGGGAACCAAAGGGAGGCCTTGTTACTGTGCGAGGCGGCACAATGTCGCTTTTTTGGTCGTTTGATGTAGTGTAAAAATCTTGGGAAAAGTGTGGAATGTGCTATGGAAGTGATCAGTTTTATACAGTAGATAACTGTGTTATTTTCTGCAGAGATGAGTCCTGGCTAGAAGACGTGATATTTGTCTGCGACAGGGGAAGAAGAAACCTGAAGATGAATGACTTCACCAAGATACATCTCTGGTGAGTAGGTGTATTATCTATCCACGCACACTATACACTATATACAGAGCTCCTGTGTATAATGTCACTGGTGATCTCTGCATCACCTGTACACTGACACTATATAGAGAGCTCCTGTGCATAATGTCAAAGGTGATCTCTGCATCACCTGTACACTGACACTCTATACAGAGTTCCTGTGTATAATGTCACTGGTGTTCTCTGCATCACCTGCACACTGACACTATATACAGAGTTTCTGTGTATAATGTCACTGATAATCACTGTATTTACACTGACCAAATATACAGAGCTTTTTTTAATCTTCATTATTGTAGTATTATTGGTCACTATTCACATTGAAGAAGAAACAGCTGGGCACCACAGAGTACTGACATGTAGTAGTGGGTCTGGCACCAAACTTGTGGTTTATCAGGTAAGAGGAGAGGGGAAGGAGCAGACGACGGCAAACCATTTTGAGCTGGGTGGTGCTTCTATGGGTTGACCGGATTTTATTGGTCACTATGTAGTGGCATTATGTGCTCTGGTCATGGCGTTGTGTATTTGTCCCTTGAATGTGGAACTATTCAATTACAATATGTCGGTTATATGTGGTCTTATCATGGTGTGTGCAGTATTTATACCTTGCACGTGGTAGTATTTGATCACAGTTTAGTAGTATTATGTGCTCTGATCACAGTGTGGTGGTATGTCTCCTTTATATGTGGTATTACTGGTCTTGGTATAGTGGATTGTGGTTGATTATTAGTTTTTTTCTGATATCAATAAGGGGAAAATTCTTTATTTCCAGTAGATATTAAAAACTTGGTTGCTTAACCCCTTCCTGTCCTGTGACACCGCAGCAGCAAAATGCAGTTACAGAGGTTCTCCAGAGAAAGCAAGTAATTATCTCGTCTAAGGCCACGTTCACACAGTGAGTATTTGCTGAGATTTTCACTTCAGTATTTATAAGACAGAAGCAGGAGATGGTGAGAAATGCAGAACATATTACCTCTGATTGCTCCACTCCTGGTTTTGTCTTAGGACCGCTTTACACACACCAACTTATCTGTCCAACTTCTGACCAACTTACTGGTTGCAGTGAAATCATGGACATATTGCTCCATTTTGTGGCTGTGTACAAATGGAACAATGTGTCCATGATTTCACTGCAACCAGTAAGTTGGTCAGAAGTTGGACAGATAAGTTGGTGTGTGAGTAAAGTGGCCCTTACAAATACCGAGGTAAAAAACTAACCAAATACTCAGTGTGTGCACATGGCCTAAGGATGTGATAAGGTATTAGTTGGTGGGGTAGCGACTGCTGAATGTACAGCTTTTATCCCCATTATGTGTCCAAAAAATAGAAAAATATCCAGCATAGAGTCTTGAGATCTAGATCCTTAAAAATTAATTATATTAGAAAAGTATTAAAAAGCACATTTAAATCAATGTCCTTAAAGACAGTTCTTAGTCATAGGTTTGTTTTGTCCCAATTAGACTGGAGGTGATGTACATGATCCCTTCACTCCCTCAGTGGCTGTGAGCGCTGTGTTTGGCTTTTTCTGGGAGCTCCAATGATAATGAATGGAGCCGCGGTCACATCATTACCGACCGCTGCAGTTAATAAAAGGGGTAAAAGTGCCACATTCTTCCGACGATGTGGTTTTGATTGGTCGGATTCCACCAATAACTAAGTGATCACCTGCCGAACCTGATGATTGTTGGTAACTTGTTTTCACCAAAGTATCCCTTTAATGTAATGGCACATCGCAGTAAGGGTACCTTTACACGCCGCTACTGGAGGATGGATACAACCCGCTACTTCACGTGCACGAGCACGCTAAACGGTTACAAACGGTCAACGCAGCTCCTTTACACGCCGCCACAAGGTGCGCTACGCTACGTTACATCTGTAACTAGCTACATCGCCGGGTGTCTCAAGTAGCCATCTGTAGCTCAGCCTACCAGCTTTACACACCGCCACCACAGAGTGATGTGGGTGGAACAAAGGCAGCACGTAAAACATATAGGCGTGCCACAGTCCTGTACGCCGCGCCCAAACCACAACCATTGGCCAACACTACGGAGTTGTGATTGGGCACGACGGAAAGGGCGGACGGGCGAGACGTGACGTACTAGTGATCGGACTGTGGCACGGAATAAGCGCTTGTGACATGGCGGAGCGTGGCGAATGCATCGAAATCGATGGGAAAGCGTCATGCTGGAGCGGTGGCCAGTCACATACCCAGTGTGCATAAAAGTAGCGGTTCCGGGCTATGTGTGCGTAGTAGAAGTGTTTGCCTTGTCACGCACGATGAGCGCTTGTGACAGCGGCGTGTGGCGATTGCGCTAAGGTGCGTTTGTGCGACACACAGTAGCGGCTTACAACACACAGTATGTGCGTTTTCTGTTGAACTTGTATCTGTATCAAGTCTGGCTAACTATGTGTGAATACAGGCTCAATGGTGTTCATATATCTGCTTACAGATGTGAATGTAGTGGAACAGCTCCCAAGGCGACATGTCAAAGATGTGTGTGACAGTGTTTTTGAAACCACCTGAGAAGAATATGTCCTGCATCAATGTGCTGTGTGCAGGGGACCCTCTGGCTACAACAAAATTAAGGCTCATGTACACACAATGCTCACAAACATTGTTGGGCAAAATCCTTTTCAAAAAACATGGCTACCCACACATATTGTCTGCACAATCCCAGTCAATAGGTGGCTATGACATCCCTGGCCCCCACCAAAACCGTCATCACATTGCCCTCCTCCACCAAGTAATCAGGCTCACACAGATTATTTTGGATCCAATATAATAAATTTTAATATAATGCATTAATCGTGACCTTGGATTGGTAAAAATAAATATACAGAAAGGAAACACAATGGACAATTAAACTGCATGTCACATTCTTTAACCACATTAAAGGGATCACAAATTGACCACACATTGAAACCTGTGCAGCAACACAAAAAATAAAAAGCATACCTAATCTAACTAACTAACTAAAACTCCTGCACATAATGCAATCAAACATCCAAAAAATGTTAAAAAAAAAGATAAAAAGGCGCAGCTAACCTGCTGTCACCACCATTGCAAGCTCACATCCATCTTCCAGAGCCAGCCACACTACATGGCCTGGTTCTGCCAGCTCACTGCACCAGACCCATTGAAGTAGGAGCAGTAAGCTTCTCTACTGTCCCTGGCCTCCTGCCGAGTGCGGCCATGGCTCTGCGGCTGGAGTGGCACAATCACATGGCCCTCATCACGCCAAGACCCTGGACGGACCTCCCCTGTTGTAGCGTCTGCATTATCTACATAACCTCCTGGCGTGTATGATGCTCTATCCCTACGACGCAGGAAGTTATGCAGCACACAGCAGGCCAGCACTACCGCGTCAATAGACTCCGGTTTCATATGCATAGGCGTATGAAAAACCCGGAATCTATTCGCCATTATCCCAAACGCATTTTCAACTACACGGCGGGCCCGGGATAGCCGGTAATTGAAAATGCGTCTCTCAGAAGTAAGGGCCCTCTGGGGATATGGCCGCAGTAGGTGCTCCTGAAGTGGGAATGCTTCATCCGCCACAAACGCAAAGTTGAGATGTTCGGTCGTGGCCTCATTTGAGGGTAAGTTTAGCCCACCACTCCCTAGTAGTGTTGCCAAGGAGCTGCGTGCAAACACCCCCCCATCTGAGTTGCGACCGTTCATTCCAACATCCACGTAGAGGAACTCATAGTGCGCATCCACTAGAGCCATGAGGATTATACTACAATACCCTTTGTAATTGAAAAACAAAGAGCCAGAGTTGGCGGGTTTGGTAATCCTCACGTGCTTACCATCCAATGCCCCGCCACAGTTGGGGAAGTTCCACCGGGTTTCAAAGCCTCGGCCTACTTCCAGCCATTCTGCGGCTGTTTGAGGCATTTTCATGTAGGATGGCTGCAGAACACTCCAGATGGCCTCACAGGTCTCAGGGATCAGGCGGCTCAGCAGGGGCAGGGAGACACGTGACAAGTATGTGAGGGATGTCATTGACTGCCCTGTAGCCAGGAACCGCAAAGTGATAGCCAACCGCTCAGCAGCTGATACTGATGGTCGCATTATAGTGTCCTGACGCGCTATCATTGGCCCAACACGCTCCAATAGGAAGGTGAAACAGTCCTCGGACATACGGAGATAGTTTCGGTAATCATCGGGATTGTTAAGCTCCAGCTCCCGCAACAGCTGCATGTGGCCCCGGGTTTCCCGCCTGCGAAGCCAATCCCGGGTCCACAAACGCCGCTGTCTGCGCCTCATCAACCGGTCATACCGATCCTGAAGCCACATTTGCTCTTCCACCAACGCAAGAGCCACGATAACATTGCGGTCATGGATATTCTGCATCCTCAATATCAGCACCTGTAGATGAGAAAACACAACATGAGTACATAGAACAATATGTGGCCATGTCAGCAGGTTAAGCAAGCCACACCTATTTTCGATGACACACTATAGCCAAGTGGATGGGATCTCTCGTGTGGGCCAAAAACACATCCTGGAAGCAAGGGAAGCCAAACACCCAGTAGTCACCCCAAACAAAATGGAACACGGCCAATGATAGTGGCCTCCAATACATCAACATCAATCGGAGGGTCTCAAAGTCACACATCTGCACCTAGGTGAGTTACAAAGGGACATGTGTCACCAATAATGTCGCTCAAACATGTCCCAGAATCCATTAGACACACCATCATTAAATTTAAAAAAAAAACAAAAAAAAACAACAAAACTTACGTACCACGATATTGCAGGTTGAGTAAGCCTACATGAACCAAACAACATTGCACATGAGTGAGGATGGTTAACCATGGTAAAATATATGTTTTCTGGTGTCATTTTGGCTACACATCTGTTCTATGTCTGGAGCGCCACACCTCCAAGCCATGTGTGATCCTATCCCCGTTGGTCCCAGTCTCCATTGGCCACAACCAGTATGCAGAAATCGATCCAGTCGACATGAGTAACACATTTCTGTCTACAGTCCTGCAGCCATTCTCCTGTATGGTGTCTGGAAACAAACACAGCAATGTATCTCTACAAAAATGTGAAGCCCAAGACAAAATGCCTACTCTAATTCAACACAGTACACTATATAGTCCACAACAATACAAACCCCTATATAGTCAGCTCAAGCTGTCTTCTGCGCTCGCCAATAACATCAACATATGCACCCCACCCACCGCAAATTCCATGTGTGTCCACAAATACTTACTTAATGGGTCTGACCAGCAAGCGTAACGTTTGCCGGAATGCGCAGCTTTTCAAGGGCCGCCAACCTATCGCGAATCAGCGATCTCCACCAATTAGCGGCCGTTAATTCAGCACCCAGGTGTCCCATCACGATGTTCGTAATTGTGTCCGCTGTGATTGGTTTAGCGGACTATAAAGCCAGGCCAATGGCCACTACACCTTGTCCAGACGTCGATGTGCATTGAGCTACTGGTGTCCTGTTTGACTTCTGTTGCTCTGACGGTAAGCCTTCTCTTTAGCGGTTTCAATGAAATTGTAATGAACGCAGATGCTTCTGTCACAGGCCGCTTAGGCAATGTATGTATGGGCATGTTTGATACGGCATGTAATTTCGCCCTGTAGTAATACATATGGCTACGTTATTCTCTGTAGGGCAATAGCCATGTAGTGCCTCTACTTGCATTGTGTAAGTATAGATTGCACCTTGATGTTAATTTGTATGCCAACATATCAAGGTGTGTTTTTTGCCGGTACTTCACATCACCATTTGATGGGTGGAATTATTGCCCCATTGATTCCAGGGATGTTTGGTACATGTGTTAAAATTGCTGTTCCATGGCTGTTGGAACACCAACATGATCATCTGTGTGCCCATTAGATGTAGTATGTGCAGTGTTGGCGCACACCAGCCCTCCTTTCCCATATGGTTAACCTTAACCATTTTGGACAGTGCACAGGTCATAGCTTGCACACAATGTGGTCAGATGTTGGCCTAGAGGTATGTACACACACACCGTGTAGAGGTGTGTTGAAATAGGTAAATTGGGGTATTAAATCTTGTAGGAAACATGTGTAGGTGGACACAGATATCCGGAGATTGTTAATTTCTGGACACATGTGTTGGACTTTGGAGCGGTGTGAGATGGAGAAAATGGCCCACACACGCAAAGTAGAAGTGAACAAAATAGCTGCATATATTCTCAATGTTCATACTTTATTAGCATGTTTATCCTTTTAAAACGATGGTTAAAGTTCAGTATGCCTTGTGTAGTGACTGTCTGTTTTTGGTGTGTTTTTTCATCGGCAGATGCCGAGGGGTAGTGTGGAATTCGAGACCCAGCTTCTCACGGAGTATCAGCGGCACGAGTGTCTGTGGCGCACCTCGCTGCCTGAATATAAAAATCAGGCAGCGAGGGCCAAGGCCTACAGGCCTCTTGTGGCTCTGGCCGATAGGATGGAGTCAAGGGTAGGCAAGAGGTGGGACAGGCATATGGTGGCACTTAAAATTAAGAACATGCGGGCCTCGTTCATGCGGGCTCACACTGACTACCAGCGCTGTCGCTCAGGGGCTGGAGCTGAGGAGGTACCATTACCTACCCTATGGTACTATCCGCTCTTCACCTTCATCTTGGGCGAGGGTAGCTCGCGTGCAACGAGGACCAACTGCCCCATTGCTGCGTCCCATGTGGGCCCGGCTGAATCACCATCTGCGCCACAGGAGGTGGGTAATTGTGTTACAGTGGTGGCCCACAATGTTTCCTTCACATGTGTGCTTGTGTGAATAGTTAAGACCAACCACATTGTCATATTGTTATCCTTGGCGTGGCAAACCTTTGACTGCAAATAAATCTGCCCTCCTTCAAGGAATTATCAGGATGTTAATTCTATGCAGAGAGCCGTATTCCAATGTAGCTACTTCCCCGACATTTTGTTAAGTTTAGGTTAGTTATTTGAGGGTTTCATAAATGATTGTGTTTGGAATTTAAAGAGGCACATAGTAGCATCTAGTAAATGGTGCTGCCACACATGTGTGTTGGCTCTGGTGCAAGTGGGTTATTGGTAGTTGTATGTGGGGTGGATTTTCATCTTATAAGGAGTCCAAACGTCAAGGTGGCCAATATCTGTCTGTGGCCAGGACAGCCCCCAGTATCAAGGTGGTGTGGTGACATGTAATAATTGGGTTACGGCTCTGTGACTAACACCTAATTCTGTAGTGAGCTGAGTACCTGGAATGGTAGAGGTGAGTGTACAGGAGAAGTACTGGTCTTCTGGTCTTTAAACTTTGGTGGTTGTTTTGTTGTGTTTTATTAGATCTGGGTTTGGTGGCTTTTTGTGTGTGGGAGTGGTATATTGAGTCCTCTGGACAATGTACTGAGTGGATATTGCCTTAAGTAATTAGGTTTTATTTTTCTCCCCCCACAGGCCCCTGAAGAGGACGGCTCCATTGCGGACCAATCTGTCGCTGATGATGCTCAGCCAATGACATCTGGGGCTGAGCAGGAGGGCGCGGCGAGTGATGTGGGTCCAGTCCCAGGTCCCAGCTCTGGGATCCGTCGACGAAGACGTCCAGTTCCACCTGAGACGGAGCTGGGCACCTGGGCCCGACGGGTGCTGTTAAGCGAACAGCGGACCCACATCTCAAGCTACGCCCTCTACATGAGCGACAGGTTGGAAAGGATGGAGCCGCTCCAAAGACAGATCCTTCAGCGGGTCTTCAACACTGCCGCTGATGCTGCCGAGGATGGGGCCCTTCAATGGGGATGCCACATCCCCTCCCCAGTGCCACATGCGTTGTGGCCCCTTTCCCCATCGCCCCCATCCCGGCCCGTGAGAAGACTGGCCCCGCCACACACACCCAATCCCCCCCCAACACGTCGTCGTCGATCCAGACGCTCTCGGGCAGGTCGGGGCTGCCATGAGAGTAGGGGGGAGCCGGCATTGTCAGAGCTGACAGAGGATGAAGAAGTAGGACACTAGTAGCCAATGCACATAATTGGCAGTCTGGACTATGGATTATGGAGGAAGCTCCTATTTTTATTTTTTTTTTCTGTGGTTTATTTAAAAAAAAAAAAAAAGATTGGCTGAATTACACCATATGATTTGTTTATGTTTGTTATGATTTCTGCCAGCATTAAATTTTTTTGTGTGACACAATTGTGTATTTATTTTGGGTTAAGGATTGTGGGGGTCAGCGGGGGGAATGGTAGTGGTGACAATATAGGTTTTCCAAAGCCACACAATATGGGCCAATGCCCTCAGAGCAGGACCACCATCGGTTCCTTTGTAATGTGTTAGCACTTTGACAAAGGGATGTGGGAATGTGGCTGACATAGGTACCTGATGGTGAGGTTTATGCACCAAATATTATTGTTGTGACATGAAGGAGCTTACAAAAACACTTAACCCAGCATTTTATTGAAAACATACATGTGTGACAGGAATTTGCCACAATAAACAGAATGCTTTGGCCACATAGGGCTGGCCAGTCCACACTCCTGATGGTCCCAATGTGGGACAGTATAGGTAAAGGAGGCAAAGGGCTAGGCAGTCCACACTCCTGATGGTCCCAATGTGGGACAGTATAGGTAAAGAAGGCAAAGGGCTAGGCAGTCCACACTCCCCATGGTCCCAATGTGGGACACTATAAGAAAAGAGCCCAACGGGGGCTAAAAAAAAAAATAATATTAAGCCAACCAGGCAACGTTTGTAATTTTTAGGTCCAACTAGGACAACTGTTTTTGGGGCCATGTTTGGCCGGAAAACATTGGAGCCATGAACTTCATGGCTGTGAGTCATGTTGTGGCGGTAGGGCCACAAGCATTTCCTCCAACCGGGCAAGGTCCTGCAGGCCACGCTGGAGAGCCCTGGTCATGCGCCCAACAAAAGCCTGATGGGCAAGGATAAATGCCTCCATGGTAGGGACACCTGTATTGGGAGTAAACACACATTTTAGTACACAGCAGTCGCTGGTGATGGCTAGTCAGGACTAACCAAAAGCATCCCCTTACCCTGTTCCTCCAACTCCACGTCACCATCAGGAGGGGGTAGAGATGGGGTCAAGCTCCATCGTGATGCACCCGCACGTTCCCCATCTGCAGAAATGGTTAAACAACATTATTAACAATGTTTGGAAGAATCTTGTTGTCCAAGAGAAAAATTAACAGTGTGCAGGGTGTATGTGGCAACATAACACACTTACCACCATAGTCACTGTGTGGGGACATGGTCACCCCAGGACTCGCCACTGAGCTGGAGACAGTGGGAGGTGGTGTTACTCCGGGCTGGGGCTCCGTGGCCACATTACGTGGTTTGGGGGCAAGAGGGGTCCTGGGCTACGGGCCAAACCCTCCTCCGGGCCGCAAGGTGCTTCCAGGTCCTCACCCTCCTGTGGGGAGGTGATCTCGTCCTCCTCCAGCCAACCAGATGAGGACAGCTCGTCACACTCCAGCGGCCTTGCAGCTGCTGACAGCTCCTCCAGGTCCTCTGTCCGGTAGGTGAGGGCAGGTCTGGCTCCTGAGGCCCTGGGGAAGGTGTGGAGCTTGGGGCCAAGGGTGCCACTTCAGCCTGATGTGGCGGTGTTGTGGATGGGCCACCTGGGGGTGGGCATGGTGCCCTTCTTCAGATGACGAATCTGCATCTATTTTTACAACAAAATAACAAAAACCTTGATTAATTCGTAACAACACATTGTTCTCCTACATATAGCTTGTGTGGCTATGTATTTGAGGCATAACTTAGAATCCAGCAGGTCATGCTGGATGCATACACTCATGTTGTATGCATGTACTGTGGGTAGGAAACATTGTTTGCGCTGACTGGAGGACCACAACACTGTGAAGATCTGTTTGATTGTGTAGGCCACACTGTCCCTTGTCATATGTTTCCATCCTTTTTTGTGTATTGTGGGACATGCACATGTGGCGGTGTGTGTTTGGGTCCAACAATTACTCACCAAGCAGCCTGGCAATCCTGGCACGGATGTCCAGTATGCGACCCGGGCACTTGTGCTTTAAGTCAGCGATCTTTTTTTGGATCGCTTTTACAGTCCTCTCTACCCCCAGTTGGCGGATCAGGGACCGCTGGATCCGCCTAACGGTGCGCCGATTGCGCAGCCTGGGGTGCCGGTGGTGATGGTGGCCCCAATAGTCCTGACGGTTACAATGATCAATCAGGATGATCAGCTCCGCCATCCCCCACGTTGCAGCGCGGTGAGCGGCTGCCATGACTGCTATGGTGTGTGCAGAGGTGGGGCTGGCACCTTGCAGGCAGAGTGAAAATGAAACTAACGTCATGACGTCATTACGGCCGCTGTCGGGGTGACGCACCCTTTTAAGTAGCCCAACGGGCAGTGACACGGCCGACACACTTATGCGGCACCTACTACAGAAGACCCACAGTGCGGTGCGTAAAACAAGGCTATGATCTGTGTGCTGAGTAATTACTTTCCATGTGGTATGGGTATGCGTGCATCTGTGTGCGCGCTGTGCGCAGTGACTCCCAAGGAACACTTCTAAGGGTGCAGTCAGACATAACGATCGTTCCAACGATCCCGACAGCGATAACGACCTGCCGGGATCGCTGGAGCGTCGTTACCTGATCGCTGGGGAGCTGTCAAACAGGCAGATCTCCCCAGCGATCAGGCCCTGGGAGACAAGCGGCTGCGGAGCAGAGAGCCCCCTCCCCTGTGCCCGGTCCTCCTCCTCCTCCTCCCCCGGTACCTTCAGGTTGATCGCCGGTAGCTCCATGTCTGCTGCGCGGAGTCCAACGATCGCTGCGTCACGTGACCTTCTCCCCCGGCCGGAGGGTGGAGGAGCCAGGCGGGGTCACGTGGTGCACACTGCGGTCATGTGACTCTCCGGCCGTTGCTAGGTGACGGCGTCCTGCAGGATGATCCTGTGTGATGGAGCTGAGGAGAGTTCCCAGCCTGAACCCCTGAGACACCTCCCACATCGCTCCCTGCTTAGCGCTGAGTTATAGGCAGCGCTAAGCAGGGAGAACGCAGGTAACTATGATAAACACCGGGTATCCAGGCAGCGCGCGCTGCCTAGATACCCGGTGTTTACCATAGTAACCAGCTCTGTGAGGTCACAGATCGCTGGTTTCTTGCTGTCACACGCAGCGATGCGTGCTGACCAGCAGGAAACCAACGATCAAAAAATGACCCACAGCACTTTGCAGCGATCAGCGATCTCACAGCAGGGGCCGGATCGCTGCAAAGTGTCACACATAACGACATCGCTGGAGAGATCGTTGTAACGTCACAGTTACAACGATCTCGCTAACAATATCGTTATGTGTGACTGGGGCTTTAGGCTTCTGCAGTACAATAAGCCAGGGCGGTGCGTAAAACAAATTTGGGCGCTGTGTCCAGCATTATTCCTCATTATGTGTTCACAGAATGTGCACTCTGTATGAGGATCATGGCCCATTTCTAATTTTGCCTTCCGCAAGTGTGTGTCGGCGTAATTGTACTAATGTATGATCGTGCATACGGCGCGTATGTGTAGTGCTGAAGTGACAGCTCAACCAACATGGAGTGCTGTGCGGCAAGGGCCAATCGGAACGCTGCTTCTTCCACCAATGATCGCAGATGGGGCGCGGTTACCCGGAGCCTGTGTCACGCCTTAGCTACATTGCAGCTACATCGCCGGGTGTCCAGACATCCCTTCTGTAGCTTCTTTAGACGCCGATACAGGCCGCTACCATCGGCTTTGTAGCCATCTGTTTTCGAGCAGTGCTCGGAAACAGATGTATCTGTTGCCGGCTGTCTCCTACCGTCTTCACACGCCGCTACTACGGGCTATATTGACGCTACAAGCTACATTTGTAGCCTGTAGCGGGTTGTATCCATCCTCCAGTAGCGGCGTGTAAAGGTACCCTAATGGTGAGCGCAGAGTGATGTGCAGGAGTAACCGCTATAATGGGTATAACGGCTAACAGGTATTTGCATATAGCGGGTGAGTGGGCCCCTGGAGTCAATTTCCCTGGTGGGCCCCAGACACCCCAGTCCGACCCTGCACTCTCAGCAATGCCCCCTCTCACCGTATAGCTCCTTACACCACAGCAGTGCCCCCTCTATCCTTATAGCACCCTCAGCAGTGTCCCCTCCATCCTTATAGCACCCTCAGCAGTGTCCCCTCCATCCTTATAGCACCCTTACACCCCAGCAGTGCCCCCTCCATCCTTATAGCACCCTTACACCCCAACAGTGCCCCCTCCATCCTTATAGCCCCTTACGCCCCACCAGTGTCCCCTCCTCACCCCAGTGGTGTTCCTTCCACCCTTATTGCCCCCTCAGACCTCAGCAGTGCCCCCTCACACCCCAGCAGTGCCCCCTCCCTCCTTATATCGCCCTCGTCCTCCGCCCGCTGACTCCACCGTCTTGTGTGCGCTACATCTCCAATGGCAAGAGATGAGCCGAGCGCGTCGCAGCCAATCAAAAAGAAGGAGTGTAAGCAGGGCGTTCACTGATTGGATGGAGACTTATGAGAATACAGACCCGGGCGAGATTCACAAATCGGATCCTGCAGCAGGATCGAGAGAGCTGCGAGTGAGGAGGAGGGATCACCGGCTGCTCAATCCCATGTAGTCAGTCCCCTGTCACCTCTGTCTCCATACACAGGTCCTCCGGAGGGGGCACTCACCAAGCACTGCCAGTCAGTCCACATTTCGGATCAAGGTGGTCAAGTAGCCAAAATGCCAAGTCAGGTGAGGGCAACGACTGAGCCGGCTCCGGAAGACGAGGAGGTGACTATCACCTGCGAGCCCCTCCGGAGCATGCCACATCCAGACCTAAGGCCCCTACAAGGACCTGTACGAGAAGTCCATCCCACAACCCACAAGGTAAAGACGCCTGCCCTGTGCCCGGTCCTGCAGGTGTAGCACAGCTCAGTGTGTATAGCATGCAGGTGTAGCAAGCTCAGTGGTAGCATGCAGGTGTAGCCAGCTCAGTGTGTATAGCATGCAGGTGTAGCACAGCTCATGTTATAGCATGCAGGTGTAGCACAGCTCGTGTGTATGCATGCAGGTGTAGCACAGCTCTGTGTGTATAGCATGCAGGTGTAGCACAGCTCAGTGTGTATAGCGCGCAGGTGTAGCACAGCTCGTGTTGTATAGCGCGCAGGTGTAGCACAGCTCGGTGTGTGTATAGCCGCAGGTGTAGCACAGCTCGGTGTGTGTATAGCGCGCAGGTGTAGCACAGCTCGGTGTGTGTATAGCGCGCAGGTGTAGCACAGCTCGGTGTGTGTATAGCGCGCAGGTGTAGCACAGCTCGGTGTGTGTATAGCGCGCAGGTGTAGCACAGCTCGGTGTGTGTATAGCGCGCAGGTGTAGCACAGCTCGGTGTGTGTATAGCGCGCAGGTGTAGCACAGCTCGGTGTGTGTATAGCGCGCAGGTGTAGCACAGCTCGGTGTGTGTATAGCGCGCAGGTGTAGCACAGCTCGGTGTGTGTATAGCGCGCAGGTGTAGCACAGCTCGGTGTGTGTATAGCGCGCAGGTGTAGCACAGCTCGGTGTGTGTATAGCGCGCAGGTGTAGCACAGCTCGGTGTGTGTATAGCGCGCAGGTGTAGCACAGCTCGGTGTGTGTATAGCGCGCAGGTGTAGCACAGCTCGGTGTGTGTATAGCGCGCAGGTGTAGCACAGCTCGGTGTGTGTATAGCGCGCAGGTGTAGCACAGCTCGGTGTGTGTATAGCGCGCAGGTGTAGCACAGCTCGGTGTGTGTATAGCGCGCAGGTGTAGCACAGCTCGGTGTGTGTATAGCGCGCAGGTGTAGCACAGCTCGGTGTGTGTATAGCGCGCAGGTGTAGCACAGCTCGTGTGTGTATAGCGCGCAGGTGTAGCACAGCTCGGTGTGTGTATAGCGCGCAGGTGTAGCACAGCTCGGTGTGTGTATAGCGCGCAGGTGTAGCACAGCTCGGTGTGTGTATAGCGCGCAGGTGTAGCACAGCTCGGTGTGTGTATAGCGCGCAGGTGTAGCACAGCTCAGAGCCGAACTTAGTGTGTAACGTCGTTGTACAATGGATAATAGGTTTGTCATTTCCACAATTTATCAGGCTGCATTATGTGTTGTTGTACATTGGCCCAGGGGTGAACATATCATTAGTGAAACGTGCAGCTGCAGAGGGCCCAAAAGATAAGGGGGCCCATTTCTACCCCATAATCAGGTATAATTGTGCATTATGTTGAGATCTTGGGCTGCAAAGGGCCCATATCTTTTTCTTGCACCGCAACCCTTTACTGTTTGGTCCACCAGTGCATAGGACTGCATGAAAGACCCCAGCACAGGTCATCTTCTTCATGTCCATATAAAGCCATCTTAACAGGGTTAAGTCCTATGTATATTTTTTTATGTATCTGAAATCCAGCGCTGTAGTAAACCTTGTATTGTAGACTGGTGATTTGGTTACAATGACGCCCTTCTCTTCCTTCTGCCCAGAGTTCTGGATGAATGTGGCTTCTGAATTTTACTGGAAGTCGCCCCCCACTGGGAAAGTGCTGGATTATAACTTTGATATCACCAAAGGCAAAATATTTGTGGAGTTCATGAAAGGGGCCAAGACCAATGTTTGCTACAACGTTGTGGACAGAAATGTCATGGAGAAGAACCTTGGGGAGAAGACGGCATATTTCTGGTAATTTATATGTAAAATAAATGCTTACTAATACAAATGATGATGGATATATGACGGTGTAGGCTCTTCCATGTCTATCCCAGGACAGTAGCCCCCACCTGCCACCTGGATGTTCAGGGTACAGCAGCTGGTCCTGAATGCAGCTTGCTGCAGATCTCTGGGTTGTGTGGCCCCATCATTCTCTGGATTGATGCAATTTATTAGATGAGCTGTAGCGTCTCATCCCCATCTGACCCCAGCTCTGCCTGTTTTGGTGTGGGAAAAAAAAGAGAGGTTGTGAAGTTTTATGGAATTTAAGGTTTTACAAAGCTTTGTACACTAGTTTCCTGGCATAAATGCTTTTGGTGAATCTGGCTACACTGGGTATTTTTGTGTTCCATCTTTAATTTTTAACTGATCCATTGCTAAGAGTCATTGGATGAAAAAAGTTCTAGTGGTCTACCTGCCTCAGTATATAAAGATGAATCCGAAAGAGAAAAAAACTGGTGCAAAACAGATGAAACATGAGAGAAGAACAGTCTGTTTTACACTTAGGCTAAGTTCATGCCTCACCCCTCCAAAGCCTGAGGGTACCGTCACACGTGGCGATCTCCTGGGCGATTCCATAGGCAACTCCGAGGCGTGGCCTGTCGCCGGCGATATCGCCAATGCGTCGCCTAATGTAAATGGGCGACGGCGACACGTCTGAGTGGTCGCCTGGTTTCACATCAGAGCTCTGAAACCAGGCGACCATTCTTGGGCGATGTGTGCTGATCGCCCTGTGTAACATCTCATGGGCGATGTCAAAGGCGACAGCACACATCGCCTATACCATTCTGGTAGGCATTTCTGGGCGTATTTAGTAGCTCTGGGGGTGTGCGTGGATTGGTGGCAGCTCGAGCGTTACGATTGGTTGCCTTGTTCCTCGGCGCCATATTTGATGATGTTCAAAGGTGTCTCAACCAAGAGCGTACATACTGTACATAGATGTCGCCTCTGTTTGCGGCTGTGTGCTAAAAGTTCAGGAATGTGCTGCCTCAAATGTATGTTAACAGAACGCAATTGCAAAAACATGTAAAATAAAAGCTGCATGAGCGCTGTAGTTGCAGGTGTCCTGCATGACAAGACGCCCAAGATTACATTTATACTGTAGCTCACGCGGCGCTTCTGGGCCCCCGTCAACATGTGACGCATCGCCCGTGCGTTCATTCGCCCGAGCGTTGTCAATCTGTATATGTTTATAACCTAAACCATAACCTAAAAGCGCTGTAAAAATTCACTGTACAATACGCGAGCGTCGTGTTTTGCCTTGTTGGCAATGCCAATGCGTTTAGTAATAATGCGCATCAGAGAGCATATAGTTTAGCTCGACCACCGTTTAGGTGCACAAGGGAAAAATAGGCCACAAAGTCTTTAAATATATCCCCGGAACACAATAAAAGAAGAGAGATGATTATCCTTTTTGTGTTTTTTTATTTTTGAAGGTGAAAAACAGGTTGTATCACACAACGTTTCGACTCCAGTTGAGCCTTTCTCAAGTGAGTCTTCTGTATACCGTATATACTCGTGTATAAGCCGACCCGTGTATAAGCCGACCCCCCCCCTACTTTTGCCCCCAAAACCTGGGAAAATCTATTGACTCGTGTATAAGCCGAGGGTGGACCCCAGCACAGGTATACAGCCCCCAGCAGTGTGGTATACAGCAGCCTCCCCAGTGGTATATACAGGCCCCAGCAGTGTTACAGCAGCAGCCCCAGTGGTATATACAGCAGCAGCCCCAGTGGTGTATACAGCAGCCCCAGAGGTATATACAGCAGCCCCAGTGGTAGTATACACGCAGCCCCAGTAGTATATACAGCCCCAGTGGTAGTATACACGCAGCCCCAGTAGTATATACAGCCCCAGTGGTAGTATACATGCAGCCCCAGTGGTATATACAGCCCCAGTGGTAATATACATGCAGCCCCAGTGGTAATATACATGCAGCCCCAGAGGTATATACAGCAGCCCCAGAGGTATATACAGCAGCCCCAGAGGTATATACAGCAGCCCCAGAGGTATATACAGCAGCCCCAGTGGTAGTATACAGCAGCCCCAGTGGTAATATACAGCCCCAGTGGTAGTATACAGCAGCCCCAGTGGTAGTATACAGCAGCCCCAGTGGTGGTATACAGCAGCCCCAGTGGTAGTATACAGCAGCCCCAGTGGTAGTATACAGCAGCCCCAGTGGTATATACAGCCCCAGTGGTAGTATACATACAGCCCCAGTGGTAGTATACATACAGCCCCAGTGGTAGTATACAGCCCCAGTGGTAGTATACATACAGCCCCAGTGGTAGTATACAGCCCCAGTGGTAGTATACATACAGCCCCAGTGGTAGTATACAGCCCCAGTGGTAGTATACATACAGCCCCAGTGGTAGTATACATACAGCCCCAGTGGTAGTATACATACAGCCCCAGTGGTAGTATACATACAGCCCCAGTGGTATATACAGCCCCAGTGGTAGTATACAGGGCCCCAACAGAGCCCCCCTCATAATTTGGTGCCCCCACCTCACTTGCTGGGCCCCCAGCAGTGTATATACAGCAGCCCCAGTGGTAGTATACACGCAGCCCCAGTAGTATATACAGCCCCAGTGGTAGTATACACGCAGCCCCAGTAGTATATACAGCCCCAGTGGTAGTATACATGCAGCCCCAGTGGTATATACAGCCCCAGTGGTAATATACATGCAGCCCAGTGGTAATATACATGCAGCCCCAGAGGTATATACAGCAGCCCCAGAGGTATATACAGCAGCCCCAGAGGTATATACAGCAGCCCCAGAGGTATATACAGCAGCCCCAGTGGTAGTATACAGCAGCCCCAGTGGTATATACAGCCCCAGTGGTAATATACAGCCCCAGTGGTAATATACAGCCCCAGTGGTAGTATACAGCCCCAGTGGTAGTATACAACAGCCCCAGTGGTAGTATACAGCAGCCCCAGTGGTAGTATACAGCAGCCCCAGTGGTAGTATACAGCAGCCCCAGTGGTAGTATACAGCAGCCCCAGTGGTAGTATACAGCAGCCCCAGTGGTAGTATACAGCAGCCCCAGTGGTATATACAGCCCAGTGGTAGTATACATACAGCCCCAGTGGTAGTATACATACAGCCCCAGTGGTAGTATACAGCCCCAGTGGTAGTATACATACAGCCCCAGTGGTAGTATACAGCCCCAGTGGTAGTATACATACAGCCCCAGTGGTAGTATACAGCCCCAGTGGTAGTATACATACAGCCCCAGTGGTAGTATACAGCCCCAGTGGTAGTATACATACAGCCCCAGTGGTAGTATACATACAGCCCCAGTGGTAGTATACATACAGCCCCAGTGGTAGTATACATACAGCCCCAGTGGTAGTATACATACAGCCCCAGTGGTAGTATACATACAGCCCCAGTGGTAGTATACATACAGCCCCAGTGGTAGTATACAGCCCCCAGTGGTAGTATACATACAGCCCCAGTGGTAGTATACAGCCCCAGTGGTAGTATACATACAGCCCCAGTGGTAGTATACATACAGCCCCAGTGGTAGTATACAGCCCCAGTGGTAGTATACATACAGCCCCAGTGGTAGTATACATACAGCCCCAGTGGTAGTATACATACAGCCCCAGTGGTAGTATACAGCCCCAGTGGTAGTATACATACAGCCCCAGTGGTAGTATACAGCCCCAGTGGTAGTATACATACAGCCCCAGTGGTAGTATATACATTACAGCCCCAGTGGTAGTATACATACAGCCCCAGTGGTATATACAGCCCCAGTGGTAGTATACAGGGCCCCAACAGAGCCCCCCTCATAATTTGGTGCCCCCACCTCACTTGCTGGGCCCCCCCGCATGCAGCACTGCGCATATACATTACCTGTCTAGCAGCTGTCGCCCTCCGATGGCGGATCGCGGCTCCTGGGCTCCGGGCTCCATCTTCCTCTCTGTCTTCCTGCTTGTCAGGTGACCGGCCGGCGTCGCGATGACGTCATTCAACTTGCGCATGCTAATGCACGTCAAAATAGTCATGCGTTTGCAAGTATGCGTTGTTTGAAATGCACAAGCAAACGTAGACTGCAGCGTTTTTCAGTCTATTAGAAAACAAACGTAATATGACGTCATGCTACAGATTTGTACAAATCTACAGCATTGCATTTACGATAGGTGAAAGCATAGAATGCAAGAATAGCATTATCGGTCTCTCCTCTCTATCTGCTACTTTCGGTGCAGCTCACCCAACAACCTGGAAGCAGCAGAGAGAATAGCATTACCAGTCTCCACTCTCTCTCTATCATCGATCTGTCCATCTTCTGTAGCGCATACATTTTTGAGGTATCCAAATTGTATGCGCTCTAAAATGCCACTTTTGCTGTTAGTTACAACAGAAGCAGTTACCGTTTCTGTTGTAGCTAGTGATAAGCGAGTACCAATATATTCGCACTCGGTATATTCGTAACAAGTATTTTGTAATACTCGCGTGCTCGACTGAATAGCAAGTCCAATGTTAGTCAATTAGTAAAAGGCTCCGCCCACACACTTCCGGCTATAAAACGAACATTTCCGGGACAGGGTGGGAAGGTCTTCTTCCTTTTTTTTTTTTTTTTTTTTTTTCTTTGTTTTTTGTTTTCACTGCTTAAAATACCTTGCTGTGCCTCCCAGAGAGTGTCTACCATTCAATCTGCTATTACTGGGGTGCCAACTTCCTTTGTGTACTGAAAGGAGCTGGTAATATGTGTTACATCGTTCACTATCGACACATCACTCATGAGCGCTAGCGTTACTCGCCGAATAATGAGTATCACGAATACTATCTGTGCGAGTATCGAATAGTAGCAATTACACTCGCTTATCACTAATTGCAATGGGCAGCACTAACCTAGCCGTAGGTAAAAATGATAACCAATGTGTGAATGTGCCGTGTTCAGATGAGCGTATGAAAAATCATCCATCTTCAATGTATTTTGTCATTCATATTCCATCCATCTGTCCATATAATTTTTTTTTTTTTTTTTTTTCTTCTTTATCGGCTATATTTCTTGAAACGCACATGACAAAATAGTGTGTGTGTGTATATATATATATATATATATATATATATATATATATATATATATATATATATATATTTATATATATTATAATATAATTAGAGATATATAGATATAGCAATAACTCCTTAAAAGTAAGTTACACTACAGATTATCTTTCTTTTTGCGCACCCACAGACTCGAATGTGTGTATTCCATCCCAGATAAATGGCATACTAGTGCAAGATGCAACATTTATTTATTTTTTTGTAGTCTGGCACTTGGTCCATGTGAGAAGACCCCTCTTGCCACTGAATAATATCAGTCGTGTGCTATCTGACTTGGGCTCCTCATGTATAATTTGCTCATTGGAATGAGTACTTGCGTTGGGTTTTTGGTGTTTAGTCCTGTCTGATGTCACTCACTTGTCCTTATTGATGGTCACTGTGCCATAAATAGATGAAAACCTCTTAATCTGTGTAACCTGACTTGCTATATTTCTCCTTCTCGGTAATAGGTAACATCATGTCCATGTTACTCTATGTAGCAGATGATAACCAGAAATTCTAGTTGGTGTACAGGTAGATGAAGAATGTAACTGGCTGTTCAAGTCTACTTATTGTTTGGCCTTGGTTCATGTAATGTAATTTCAATACTGTTTAAAGAATTTGTTAGGTTCCTTAGGGCTTTCCTGTTTCTAAAAATACAAACCATATAAACACTACTACAGTCACCCAGGTCTTTGGTTACAAGCAGGTAGTCCATGACCAATAGAGCCTACCATACTGATGTAAGGCCATTATGTTCGACCAAGGACAATCCTTTTTAGGCTGGGGTCACACAAACCTACATTCTCTCTGGCAGAATCAGATTGATTATGAGGATGACACTCCGATCAATCTGTGATCTGAGTTTGATCAGTGTCAGCTTAGGCTGGCTTCACACTGCGGCGGCGTCCAGTCCGGGGCTGTCAGGAGTGACAGCCTGGACCGGAGTTTTGCTCCATAGGAGACTATCGGGCTGCACGGAGCTGGATCGCGCCGGGTGGCAATTATCTGCCATCCGGCTGCTAGCTCGCCGGATGAATCCTGCAGAAGTGGGGATTTGTCTGCCGACTCCAAAAACGTTGCATGCAACGTTTTTGGAATCGGAAGAAAAACCCCACTTCTGCAGGATTCATCCGGCGAGCTAGCAGCCGGATGGCAGATAATTGCCACCCGGCGCGATCCAGCTCCGTGCAGCCCGATAGTCTCCTATGGAGCAAAACTCCGGTCCAGGCTGTCACTCCTGACAGCCCCGGACCGGACGCCGCCGCAGTGTGAAGGCAGCCTTAGTGTGATCTAGTTCTCTTCCAAAAGATAATCGTAGCACAGGTGAGGAGAAGATGGAGAACAACATTTCTCCGTCTTCTCCAGATTGTGAGTTTGTGGAAATGGGACGATAGTTGAAAAGGTGCATGCCTTCTTATTTGCACTGCAAATTACTGCATGCTGCTATTTTTTTTATCTCCTTCATGCTATTTAGCACTGCCCCATAGAATAACATTAGTCCAAGTGCTGTCTCATATATTGGATGGCACTCCAATGTATAGGCTTGTGTGAGCGAGCCCTTAAAGGAATTGTCCTGCAAGTTGTGTAGAAGATTTTCAAATTGCCAGAAAACTACAAAGAAGATCCAAAATTGTAACTTGTCACACAATCAAAGAAAATTGAACAACAAGGAAAAAAACTCATTTAAAATAAGGCCTGGAAATATCCACTTTACCATATGATAAAGCTATAGACTGGAAATCACCCACCCCATCTAATCTCCAAAACCATGGACTATTAAGCAAGTGAATTCCCACACAAATAACAATATATACCGTATTTTTCGCTTTATAAGACGCACCCAGATTTTGGAGGTGGAAAATAGGGAAAAAAATATTTGACACAAAAAATGACTGATATGACAGTCAGGCCCTGCGACCAGTCAGCGCTGGCATCTGTCTCCTTTGGATGCAGGAGCAGCATGTGAGCAACACCAATGACTTCTTGCTCCAGTGTCTGATGGCGGGGAGACAGACGCCAGCACTGACTGGTCGGAGGGCTGAGTCTCATTGTTCTGTTCTCACTAAATGGGCCGGGGGCTCATGAATTTAAACAGACAGCTAAACCTTTATACTGAGTCCAATGAGAAGACTGTGGTGAAGTCTGTGCTTTTATTGAACGTTGCAGTATATTGTAAATGGTAAAACTGTAAACAATCAGAATACAGAAGAATCAGTGCATGGTACAGCAGAACACACATATACATAGATATACAATATGCATGAACTAGTAACTAATCTAGATTATAACTGGATGAGCCAGGCTAAAACTAGAGCAGAAAACAACTAAAGAAGGCATGAATACATACCGGCAATGCAATCGCATGGGAACAGTGATGCTGAGTATCTTCCTTCCAGAAATGAAAGTAAAAATGGGGGCTGAGCTACCAAATGCATTGCAAGAGGGAGGAGAATTAGACACAGAGACTGCAAACATAGCATTGGCCACTAGCGGGAGCAGAACACTACATATGAGAAGCTCATTAAAAATCTACAGCTACAAATTAATAACGACATTAAGCAGAAACAAACATTTGGAGATGGATTGGATGTCAGAGACAGAACACTCCCTGCCTGGCATCACTGGATGTCACTATCCCTGTCTTCTGAGGGTAACAGCAGGACCAGTTCAGATACTGGTCTAAGAAATGTCTTAGGTTCATTTCCCTTAGTCATTCTTAGTTCAACCTTGCGGACATTGCCATCATTGCTCGGAAATGTTGCAGTAACTAGACCAAGTAGCCACTGGTTTCGGTGTACTTGAGAGTCTTTCACAAGGACAAGGTCACCTATGTTCAGATTGGGACAAGTAGATTGCCACTTTGTCCGTGGCTGCAGTGTAAACAGATATTGTTTGCGCCACCTGTCCCAGAAAGTATTCGCAAGACTTTGTACCTGTCTCCATTGGCACTTGTGGAAGTTCTTGGCATCTAATCTTCCTGGAGGGGTACTGGTCGGTCCTGTTTTCTGGGTAAGGAGGGTAGCTAGAGTCAATAACAAGGGCTCCTCAGAGTCGTTAGGAACTAGAACTAAGGGTCTTGCATTGATTATAGCTGTGGCTTCCACCATGTAGGTGATTAGGCTTTCGTGGGTAAGCCTCGCTGCTCCTGCTTGAAGAGTAGCGTCGAGAATTCTTAACACGCTACTCGCTGGTATTTGAGCTTTGTTAATAAGACATTGGATTTCTGTAAAGCAGGATTCTCTTTGAATAGTGAGGATTATGTGGTTTCTAGAGGAATCCAAGTCTGAGGTAACATAGGCATTTTTACAGATATGCCAGCCTTTACATTCTCCTGTATCACAAGTTCTGGGAGTTCTGAAGGAGCGAGCTATGTAGCTCAAGCAGGTAATGGCTCGAACGAGTGACTTCCACCTTGAGAATTTGACGAACCTGTAAGATCCAAGCTGGGTAGCAGAAGTCATTGTATGAAGTGTAGACACCTGAGGGTTGATTTCAGCATCTGTGTCCTCTCCTACTACTTCAAAGGTGTCTGTAAGGTGTTCTTCAACGTATAATAGTTTTGGTTCTGAAAGCCACGTTGTACTTTGTAGCTGACTTGCGTTAACTGTCCTGGTTGCGTGTGGAAGCTTGGTCTTCTCCATAACAAACTCAATGTGGCTCTGACATTTGGAGTCTTTAAGGTAGGTTTTAAGGTAGGCAACAGCAGCAATTGCTTTCACAGAAGCATCCGCGAATATATACAGTTTTCGGCTTCGTATTTCTGTTGACGGTACAGGGGTGTATGGTCTTGGCACGTTCAGGTTGGAGAGGGTAGCTAACGAGTTCTTCCATCCTTCCAACTGGATTCTCTTATTGGGTGGCAGAGGTGCATCCCAGTTAGATGTTTCCCTAGTTAAGTCTCTTGGCAAGGCCTTGCCTTGTACTGTGACAGGAGCTGCGAAACCCAGGGGATCGTACAGACTGTTGATGGTAGACAGAACACCTTTACGAGTAAAAGGCTTTCCTCCTTGGCTGACTTGAAAGGTGAAAGCATCTGATCGTAGATTCCAGAGAAGTCCGAGGCTACGTTGAATTGGTGCGGGGTCTGACCCCAAATCCAGGTCTCTGAGGCTGTTACAAGGTTGAAACAGAGATGGGCATCCTTCTTCCAGCGTACTTGTCAGCATGCTTGACACAGAAGAGGGGGCGTGCATGCGTTCCAGGCATACGCCTCCTATTATGACCCATCCTAGGTCTAGCCTTTGGGCATAGGGAGCATTGTGGTGTCCATTGATATGACGTCTCACTTTATGCACCTGCAGGATATCTCTTCCCAACAGCAGGATTATCTGGGCCTGATGGTCTAGTTCCGGTATGAGGTGAGCTATGCGTTTTAAGTGAGCGTGGTGGGTTGCTACATCTGGCGTAGGAATTTCAGATCTGTTGTCTGGGATCTGGTTGCATTCAATGATCGTGGGTAGTGGTAGGCAGAATTGTCCATCTAAGGACTCGATTTGATAGTCAGTAGCTTTCCTGCCTGCTGTTGTCACAGTACCTGCACACGTCTTTAATGAGTAGGGAGTGCTTGGCCCTTTGATGTTGAATAGGTCAAAGAATGTTGATCTAGCCAGGGATCGATTACTTTGATCATCCAAGATAGCATACAGTTTTATAGCTTTGTCTCTGTGGCCCTTTGGGTATACTCTGACGAGGCATATCTTAGAACAGGACCTGCTGTCTATTGTCCCTTTGCAGACTTCTGTACATTGTGAAGTGATCTCTGGCGTAGGTGTAGCAGTGTTCCTTTCCTCCCCGCCATGCTCACTGTCAGCTGATGTGTTTTGTGTATACCATGGAGCTGGGTCAGGGTGTAGAGCCGTGTTATGGTCTGTGGTGCCACACTCTGTGCATTTTACACTGACCTTGCAATCCTTGGCGAGATGAGCCGTGGACGAGCAGCACTTATAGCAGATACCATGTTCTTTCAGGAAGCTTCTGCGATCTGACATAGATTTTCTTCTGAAGGTCCTGCATTCGAGAAGAGGATGAGGCTTCTGATGGAGCGGGCACTGCTTGTCAGGGTCCTGCATCTTTGTCTCCGATTGGGAGTAGTCAGCAGACCTGTGATTGGAATCTGAAGAAGAAACATTAGTCTTGTGTACAGCCACAGACGTTCTGCGTGGATTTGCTGCTGGTAGCGGTGCGGCATATGACATTGTAAAGTCGAAGCTGGGATCATTTCTAATTCTTGCTTGTTGGTGTATAAAGTCTACAAAAACAGAGAAGGGAGGGAATGGAACACTGTGCTTGTATTTGTATGTGGAACCATGTGTGAGCCACTTCTCCTGCAAATTGTAGGGTAACTTTTGGACTATAGGGTTCACTCCTCTGGCTGTGTCGAGGAATGCAAGTCCCTGTAGATCATCTTCATATTTGGCAACTTGGACTTCCATTAGCAGGTCACTAAGTTCTGTAAGTTTCTGTAGCTCTTTGTTAGATATTTTAGGGAAGCCATCGATTCTTTTGAACAAAGCACTTTCTATTACCTCTGCTGAGCCGTAACGCTCATCCAGTCTCTTCCAGATCTCTCTGAGGCCAATCTCAGGGTGGCTTATATTAGCATCTCTGATCCTTATTGCATGTTTGACTGACTCTTCTCCCAGGTACTTCACTAAGAGGTCTATCTCTTCCCTGTGTAGCAACCCCAAGTCTCTAGTGACATTTTGGAAAGAGGCTTTCCAAGCTCTGTAGCTTTCAGCTTGGTCTGTGAATTTCATGAGTCCTTTGGCAACCAGCTCACGTCGCGTCAAGAACTTTGCAAATTCTGTTGTGAAAAGGTTGTCAGCAGAGTATACTAGTGGTGGGTGCATCGGTAAGGGTAAGTGGTGTGAGGTATGTTCGTACCTGTTAGTATCCTCTGGGTGGCGCCAGCCGGTGTCATGTTGCTTCGGTCTGACGTACGATGTGTCAGCAAGGTGGTTTACGTTGGTTACCTGTTGAGGGGGAAGGTAGTCATTAGCAGAGTTGTTTTGTGCAACATTTTCAAGTTTGCGTCTGTTCTGGAGCTGAGGCTCATGATGGCTCCTGCTTTCTTCTCTGGAGGTGTCGTGTTCGCGTTTTGGGTCCAGATCAGGATTGTAGTTTGGATCGGGGAGTTCATTAACGTACTGAGATGTGCGTTGTGGAGGATCTTGCAGTGGAAACTCCAGACTCAGCACACTGTTTCGCCTATGCAGCTCTGGGTTTTGTGCGGCTTCTAGTGACACTGCTTCTGCGATGGCGGCTGCAGCCTCCCTTTTCGCTACTAGGTTTTCTAAGGCGGCATCTAGGCGTGCCTTCTCTAACTGTGACCTTCTGTCTTGGTCATCCAGGCGTGCCTTCTCTAACTTAAGTTGCATCTCTTGTTCAGCAAAGCTTGCTCGCATTTTGGCGGCTTCGGCATTTGCGCGGGCGATGGCAACCGCACTGCTGATGGATGTTGTCTTTGAGGAGGTAGAAGTAACGGATCTTGTCCTGTGTGATCTGTGGGACATGGTGTTCTGGAGAAGTTCTTGGCTGTGCAGAGATTGCTGTAGCTGGACAAAGTCTCTGTGTAGCCGGTGACTTGTATCCTACTATCTGGATGGCTGCTGCTTCACTGTTTCCCAGTAGGATGGCTGCCGTTTTACTGTTCTGTTCTCACTAAATGGGCCGGGGGCTCATGAATTTAAACAGACAGCTAAACCTTTATACTGAGTCCAATGAGAAGACTGTGGTGAAGTCTGTGCTTTTATTGAACGTTGCAGTATATTGTAAATGGTAAAACTGTAAACAATCAGAATACAGAAGAATCAGTGCATGGTACAGCAGAACACACATTATACATAGATATACAATATGCATGAACTAGTAACTAATCTAGATTATAACTGGATGAGCCAGGCTAAAACTAGAGCAGAAAACAACTAAAGAAGGCATGAATACATACCGGCAATGCAATCGCATGGGAACAGTGATGCTGAGTATCTTCCTTCCAGAAATGAAAGTAAAAATGGGGGCTGAGCTACCAAATGCATTGCAAGAGGGAGGAGAATTAGACACAGAGACTGCAAACATAGCATTGGCCACTAGCGGGAGCAGAACACTACATATGAGAAGCTCATTAAAAATCTACAGCTACAAATTAATAACGACATTAAGCAGAAACAAACATTTGGAGATGGATTGGATGTCAGAGACAGAACACTCATATCAATGTCACATGAGAGATGACTATGCAACTTCTGACAATGTTGGAACCGCTGCAGCATCGTGGGTAAGTATGGTCTTTTTTAGGCTGGCTTCACACTAGCGTTCCCCTCCGCTGCTTCCTGTGGAGGGGGACCGCAAGCTGAGTGCAGGCACCGCAAGTCCCTATGTTTAACATGGGGATGCGGGTGCCTGCGCTCAGGGGCAGATTGGCATGGCACCCATTCACCGCCATGTATGATTTGTACGCATGCGTATACTTGCGCACAAATCACACACTCTCGTCCACACCCTGAATGCGACATGTGTTCCTAGTGCGGACGAGACTGTATGATTTGTGCGCATGCATCCGCCTGCGTACAAATCATACATTGCAGTGAATGGGTGCGAAGCCAATCTGCACCCGAGCGCAGGCACCCACGTCCCCATGTTAAACATAGGGACTTGCAGTGCCTGCGCTCAGCTTGCGGTCCCCCTCCGCAGGACGCCGCAGAGGGGGACACAAGTGTGAAGGCAGCCTTAATTATACAAGGGCCAAAAAGGTGAATGAGATGGGATTTGTTCATGTAGTGGCAACCCCTTTAAGAACTATAAGGGTAAGTGCACATCAGTCGTTTTGTGGGCTGCTTTTGGACGTTTTACGTCGGCGTTTTACGCTCCGTTTTATGTTAATTTATGTTAATCCTAGCCACCGGCTGGGTTAACATGATACTCAATGGAGTTTAGAAAACGCTGTCTTCATTAGAACGTTTTTCTTCTGGTCGTTTTCAGTCAAAACTGAGTTTTTTCAGTCAAAACTGAGTTTTTACAACGTTTTTCAAAGAATAGAGCAAGTGACTTCTTTCCTCCGTTTTTCCAGCGCTTCCAGCTGATCAAGTGCACAAAAAACTCAGTTTTCAAAACAGCCGAGAAAAACGCCGAGAAAAACGCTGGAAAACCCGGCGTAAAACGAGCAAAAAACGAGGGACACTGCTGAGCACAGAAAACTCAGTTTCTGCTAAAAAAACCCAGGTTTTTGGACGTTCTGCAGAGATGCACAAACGTCAGATGTGCACTTACCCTAACTCCCAGCATGTACTGTAGATCCTATAGCATGCTTGAAGTTCTAGTTAAGCACAGTATTGGCAGTGTTAACTTTATTAGTGGTTATGTTACATATACATGTGCACTCACTTTAATGTATCCTGCTTTGCCATCACCCTGCTGAAATCAAGGAAGTGGCGATAGTCTGCAGATCAAGTTCTGATGTGATGTACTGTATGAGGGAGGGCCAGGGAGGGGGCCTGTACACTGTGCTGAAATATAATGCTCCAGCCCTGTCTCCTAATTACAAGTCACCACAGCAGAGCTTGACCTGTAGATGCAGGATGTAGATACAGGAGCTGTACACTGGTGTTATGCAGGCTCCAGCCCTGCTCTCCATACACAGAAGCTCCTCAACTGCAGACCGAGCTTTCTGGATTTCTGCACTGTGCAGGGCTCAGCAGGACACATTACAGAGAGCACCACACTGTGATAAGGTACCGATCTCCCTGCTCTTGCCCCTGTCTTGACATGGCAGTGAATCAGCACAAAGCTCAGTGCTGATTCACTTACAGCAGCTGTGCCCCGCTCCTTCATTCTCACTATCTCCAGCACACAGTCTCCCCAGCCACTGCAGGAAGCTGGAGAGAGACCATGTGTGCCGGCTATGCAGCTTCTCCTGCTCCCAGTGCTCTCACCTCTCCTCGCTGTGTTCAGTGCAGAGAGGTGGGTGGAGACTGGGAGCAAGTGAAGTGAATATCTAAGTAGTTAATGAGCCGGGGACACGTGGTGCTCCTGCCGCCGGATTCTTCAGCAGGGACCATTCCCTGCCACTTCTGTCCCCACTTCACTGCTGTCCTCCCCTCCCAAGCAACTGAGGATGCTAGAATGTTATATTCTTTTTATAAGACGCACCCCCACTTTCCTCCAAAACTTGGAGGAAAAAAAGTGTGTCTTATAAAAGGAAAAATACGGTATATATGTATCAGTACAGAAAATAAGTATTTGATACACTGGCGATTTTGCAAGTTTTCCCACCTACAAAGAATGGAGAGGTCTGTAGTTTTTTTATTGTAGGTACACTTCAACTGTGAGACACCAGAATCTAAAAAGAAAAAAAAAAGAACTCCTATTGTATGATTATTTCATAGTAAATTTGCATTTTTATTGCATGAAAATAGTATTTGATAAAATAAAAAAATAGAACTTAATATTTGGTACAGAAACCTTAGTTTGCAATTCCATAGGTCAGATGTTTCCTGTACTTCTTGACCAAGTTTTCACACACTGCTGAAGGGATTTTGTCCCACTCCTCCTTACAGATCTTCTACAGATCTTTCACGTTTTGGGGCTGTCACTGGCCAACATTGAGTTTCAGCTCCCTCCAAAGATTTTTTTTTTTTTTATTGAGTTCAGGTTTGGAGACTGGCTAGGCCACTCTAGGACCTTTAAAATGTTTCTTAAGGGCCCGTTACACGCTACGATATCGTTAATGATATCGTTGGTACATCACAGGTTTTGGGGTGCAGCAACGACGTCGTTGTGTGTGACACTTAGAATCAACCAATGATAAGTCGGCTGATCGTTGATCGGAGGTTTATGAACCGGACCATAAATCAGTCGTTCATCGTTCGTTCAACCTGCAGCATCGGTGTGTCTGACACCTTGATAACGATGTTGTTTATGACTTCGCCTATTCAGAACTGGAGGACGTAGACAACAAAACGACCGCTAGTATCGTTTGCTTGTCGCGGAGGCGTTGCTGTGTCTTTCTGGATATCAGTACGTGTGACACCTCACTAGCGATCATTGAACGTCGTTTCAGCGATGTACGTCAAGTCGAATCTTTGGTTCCTTCGCTGACACATTGAAACATGTAATGGGCCCTTTAGGCTGGAATCACACTATCCGTGTAATATACGAGTCACTCGGTCTAGTGTCGGATCATTAACCCTGAACGACCTAGAAACACAAGCAACTGATGCTCCCATCCTGACAGGGAGGCGTCGTTCAGGGTTAATGATCCGACACTCCACCGAGCGACTCGTATATCACGCGGACAGTGTGTTTCCAGACTTACAGAGCCACTCCTTTAGTTGCTCTGGCTGTGTGTTTCGTGCCGTTATCATGCTGGAAGACCCAACCACGATCTATATTCAATGCTCCGATTAAAGGAGGATGCTAACCAAAATCTTGCTTGGCAAAAATGGATCTGTGAAAAAATGGATACACATGGATGGCCACTTTAGGACTAATCGGTGCCCATAGGATTGCATGGGAGACAATAGTAGATCCATGTCTACCTGTAGTAAAACGGGTAGACACAGACTTAACATTTGGCAGTGTGAAAGCAGCCTAAGCTGCTTGCATATTGTCCTATAGCCCATCCCAACCTTCTGCAGGTCTGCAATCTTGACCCTGGTGTCCTTGGACAGCTCTTTGCCATGGTGGAGAGGTTGGAGTGTGATTGAGTGTGTGTACAGGTGTCTTTTACACAGGTAACTACTTCCAACGAGTGCAATTAATACAGGTAAGTGAAGAGTATAAAGGGCCCATTACACGCTTCAATGTGTCGGCGAGCCGACTTGACCTAGATCGCTTAAACGTCGTTCAGTGATCGCTGCTGAGGTGTCACATGTACAAATATCTTTAACAGCGCAGCAACAATTCCGCGACAAGCGAACAATACTTGTGGTCGTTTGGCCGCCTACGTGCTTCAGTTCAGAATAGATGAAGTCGTAAACGACATCATTATCAAGGTGTCACACGACGATGCTGTAGGTTGAACTAACGATCAACGACTGATTTATGGTCTGGATCATAAACCTACGATCAGCTGACTTATCGTTGGTTGTATCTACGTGTCACACGCAATAACTTCGTTTGAACGTCTCAAAGCCTGTGACATTTCAACGATATCGTTCATGATATCGTAGCGTGTGACGGGCACTTTAGGCTACGTTCACACGCTGCGTATTTGCAGCATGTTTCCTGCATTTACGCGGCGCTTTTTTACGCGTGCTTAAATGCAGTGAAACGCAATAATGGAAATACATTCTAGCAAAACCTATGGGTTTTGCAGAAATGCGTTCACATGTTGCGCTTTTGCACTTTTTGTACACACGCACTTTCACTGCAAAAGCGCGTGCGTAAAAAGAATTGCCATGTCAATTTTTTTTTTTTTTTGACTTTTCCCATTGCCAACATGATAAAATGGACTCTGGAAAAGCATGCAGAAAAAAGTGCACAAAAGCGCACTATGTGAGAGCAGTTGCACTTTTTGCCATGTAAAGCGCAACTGCAGAAAATTGCCCAATGTGTGAACATAGTCTTATGCTAGCTTCACATCACGGCAATATCCAATCCGGGGCTGTCGGGGATGAACCTGACAGCCCCGGACCGGATCAGCAGACCGAACCGGAGGGCATATATGCCCTCTGGTCTGGTGTGCAGCCGGACGCAGCTGCCGCTGCTGATGATTCAGGGCTGCGGCTTTCGGGGAGCTAGCCACGGTCCTGATATAACAGCGGCGTGCAGCTGCAGGTGTCGTGTCTGGTTCCCGGATCCTTCCGGACCGGGGCAATCCGACCCCATAGGCTCCCATGTTGGGGAGCGCCGGATTGCCCCGGATCCGGGAGGATCCAGGAGAATACGGGAGGATCCAATTTGGGGAGATTTTTCTCCCCGGACACACAAATGTTGCATGCTCAGATTTTGTGTCCGGGAGAAAAATCCAATTCCTTCCGGATTCTCCCAGACATCCAAAAACCAGATGCCAAAATACATTCATCCGGCGTATTAACCCTATGGGGCCGGAATTGGATCCGGGGGTGTACGGTTCACACCGGACAGCCCTGGATCCAAAAAACTGTGGTGTGAAGCCAGCCTTAGAAGACTTCTTAAGGCCACTTCACACACACAGATATCTGAGTCCAATATCTGAACAGATCTCTGGTTGCAGTGAAATCATGGATACATTGTTACATTTTGTGGCTGTGTACAACATGGAGCAATGTATCCATGATTTCACTGCAACCAGAGATCTGTTCAGATATTGGACTCAGATATCTGTGTGTGTGAAGTGGCCTTTAGGGCCACTTTACACACACCAACTTATCTGTCCAACTTCTGACCAACTTGCTGGTTGCAGTGAAATCATGGACACATTGCTCCATTTTGTGACTGTGTACAATGGAACAATGTGTCCATGATTTCACTGCAACCAGCAAGTTGGTCAGAGGTTGGACAGATAAGTTGGTGTGTGTGTGTGAAGGCCACTTCACACACACACACACACACACACACACACACACACACACACACACACACACACACACACACACACACACACACACACACAGATATCTGAGTCCAATATCTGAACAGATCTCTGGTTGCAGTGAAATCATGGATGCATTGCTCCATGTTGTACACAGCCACAAAATGGAGCAATGTGTCCATGATTTCACTGCAACCAGAGATCTGTTCAGATATTGGACTCAGATATCTGTGTGTGTGTGAAGTGGCCTTAAGGGTATGTGCTCACAGGGCGTTTTTGCTGCGGTTTCCGCTTGCAGAAAACCATTGGTTTTATGGTAATGTATGCTAATTTGTTCCTGCGGTTGGGCTTCCCAGCAAAACCAATGTGTTTTACAAAAACGCTGTGCACACACAGTAGTTTTGCAGGTGTCAAGAACTGTCAAATGCCTGCATTTTTGGTGCGGATAGCGAAGAATGGACATGTCAATTCTTTTTGCGTTTTTGGTGCAGTCAATGGGAAAACCGCTGGAAAAACGCAGCATCAAAAACGCAGTAAAAACGCGCAAAAAACGCAGACAAGATCATAGCATTTCTCCTGTCAAGGAATCTAGGATCCTCAGGTTTTCCTGCGTTCAGGACTGCAGCAAAAACATCCTGTGGGCACATACCCTTAGGTTTCACACTGCAGTTTTTTTCCTGATCAGTGTTCATCCAGTTTATGTGCAAAAACCAGAAGAGGAACTTTCAGAGAAAAACTATAATTGAAAGATTGACACCTGTTCTGAGTGTTTGAGACACTCCTGGTTTTGACAAACCGGATGAAACCTGAAAAGGGAAAAACTGCAGTGTGAAACCAACCTTATCTAAAGGTACCTTTTAAACGCCGCCACAGTGCCTAGCAACAGGAATCCACCGCACGTGCATGCGAACGTTTTTGACGGTTGATGCCGATGCCGCATGTACACGCCGCCATTGCGTTGTCAACTGAAGGTATCGTGGTTCCCCGGAAGTTCCGACAGATCCTGCGGATAACTTCCTGTTGAATACCTTTGCTGCTTCACACGCCGCTATCCACAAAGGAATATGGGCGTACATCTTTCGTGCCACAAGTACATAGGCGAGACAGAGTTGTGTATTCCGTGACGCTAATACGCTGATTGGACAACGCAATAGCGTCATGATTGGCCAGCCTGCGCAGGAAGGCAGGCTAATACATGACGCCATTGCAATTTTGTGTAGTGTGAATGGACAGCTCTTTAAATATGGCGCCCTGTGAAGGGACAGCCAATTGTTACACATTAGCCCCCACCAATGATCGCTGATGGGGTGCGGTATCAATGAGCCTATGTCACGCCCTTGGGAATTCACTAGGGGATGCAAATTCCATCCCTGTGCCCCGTTTACATGCCACTACCATGGCAATTGTGCTTTTCTGTTGCCTTTTTGGTTTTTGAGCACGGCTCAGCAACAAGTATCTGCGTCAACTGCAGGACACCGGAGGAATTTCCCTATTTACATGCCGCCATTTCGTAGCAATTTCATGGCAACAGGCACAATTATCCCCATTGCCTGGCAGTTGATACCCCGCAGCGGCGGCGTGTAAAGGGACCCTAAAGGTCCTTTTACACGCTGCAACTTTTCTAGGAATTTCACTGGCAACTTACTGGTTGCAGTGAAATCATGGACACATTGTTCTATTTTGTACACAGCAACAAGATAGAATAATGTGTCCATGATTTCACTGCAACCAGTGAAATTCTTAGAAAAGTTGCCGTGAGGAAAGGTACCTTAACAGGTATGCGAGAGATGGCATTCCTGCAGGTTGGTAGGTGATAAAATAATAATTTCACGCAATAAAATGCAATTGGATTATTTAAAAACATACAATGATTTTCTGTAAATTGTTTTTTTTTTTTTTTTTTGTAGAGTCTGGTCTCTCAGGGTACCGTTACACGTCGCGATATCGCAATGCAACATCGACAGTCGCGTGGTGCGGCCGTTGCAGTTGATATTGTTCGTGCGTTGTGTCGTGTAAATGGGCAAGGCGACGGGAAAAAATTGTAGCTAAGATATTGCAAGAAGATTGTGCAAGCACCTTAACCGTACGATACTGCATATGCGATGTGGCATGATCCTGCTGCGTGACGGCGCAACTACGATCTTGTTTGCAACTTCCCCTATTCACTCCAATGTTAATGCTCGGTCCCTGGGTTGCTCATACCCAGCGCACAAAAGTTGAGGACAACAGCCTAGTTGCTTTGCCTACCGATATCTCCCTGTGTGACCTCTACTATGCGATCTTGGACAAGTGCCAAACACGTGCGCGCTCCCGTGAAATTGTATGAAATATCGGAACGATATTGCGACGAGTAACGGTACCCTCACAGTTGAAGCGTACCTTAAATTACAGACCTCTCTAGTCTTTGTAGGTTGGAAAACTTGCAAAATCAGCAGTGTATCAAACAATTCTTTTCCACACTTTTTTTCCATGTATATCTCCGAAAATTGTAATGAGTTCTTCAAATTGAACATATCAAAACCTACTAATGTACAGCACTTTTGTTTTATTCATGAAATGTACACCACTGTCACAATTTGAGATCTATTTTGATCCATGAAGTTTTATTTCTGCATTTGTTCCTTTACCACATTGAAGGAATCTGGTCCTCTAAGCATATTTTTAGTAAAGATAATCTGTCAGTAGGTTTTTGCTATGTAATCTGAGAGCTGCATGATGTAGGGGCAGATACCCTGATTCCAGCAATGTAATTTACTAGACTGTGTGTTGCTGGTTCAATAAGCTCAATCTTTAGAGGCTGATTATCACTACAGGGCTAAAGGCCGCTTCACACACTAGGATCTTGTTAACGATATCCTTCAAACGTCACGGATTTGTGATCGTTCTAACGATGTCGTTTGTGCGTCCTTGGTGTAAACAAACGATATAGGAATAAAAAATCGTTGAAACGTTCATCCAAAAAATGAGATCCTGACCTCAAATCTATCGTTCGTTGTCCAATTAACGTCCTGGGAAGCCGCAACATCGTTCTGAGTGAAACCTTTTTGAACAATGTCGTTCATCATTCTCCTATTCCTGCTGCTTTAAAAGATCGTTCAGTCCTTGCTCTCCTATTTAACTGTTGCGTTGCCGAATGGGATATCGTTAACGATATCCTTGTGTGTGACAGTGCACCAACGTTGTCTGAACGATCACGGTCACGTGATCGTTCTACGGATATCGTAAACTAGATCCTAGTGTGTAATGGCACCTTTTGTGTCTTGTGCCTCCTAGTCAACATCTGTGCCACCCCCTTCTCCACTGATTAACAGCTTTGTCATTCCGTGGTGTGGGCAGGATTATACAGGGCTCTTTCTTTTCTGTAGTGCTCAGAAAGCTGTATATATACAAAGTGACGCATTGCTGGCATCAGGGTCTCAGCCCCTACATCACTCTGCTGATAGATTTTCTTTTATCTCCCAATTAAAAAGACATGCAAACCACACTATAGGACACCAATTAACCTTTTTAAAGGAAATATATCATACATACAAAGATACATTTAGCACAACAACTGATTTTTTTTTTTTTTTTTTTAAATATATAATACAGTATTTTTTTTTTTTATACACATGATTAAAAAAAAAAAAAAGTACGGTACATCTTGCAATTTTAACACTGGCCACTGGGACTATTTTAGATTGGTACTTTCTCCCATTCCATTCTCCCACTCCCATTCTGTAAAGGTTAGTTATCACTGGCTGGATTACCATCATAGGTATGCCAGCTGTACAGAGATATCAGAGACGTCCTAAATACGACTCTTCATAACTCCCTGCTGAGAATATAACTTTCTAGGAAAAGTTCTTGGCTTTCAGTGTTATTAGATAAACCCACAATCTTGGAACCGCTTCACCCTCGTTCTCACACCTCTTTACCTATGGCTGTTTGTGGTTATAATGACAATTTATGGAATGACTTTTGTGGTGTCACACAGATCGCAACAGCGTCATTAAGAGAGCAAAAAAATGCTCAAAGTGATTCCCACAATTACTGTTGATGACATCCCTAAATTACCTGCGAGGAGTACAAGGTGGATGACGTGTTCCTCTGTGACACAATGCTCCAGTACTAGAGCAGCTATTATACAATTATAGGCGCAGAACAGGCGTCTCGCCCAAGCCTTGAGGTTATGTTGGAGATGACCCAAATTTTCCAGATAATTTCAGTTTTGGGCCAGTCATCCTTGCATCATGTTAGTGAATAGTGATGGCCTACATTCTGTTCTCATTACAAAGGATCAGAGCTTGTGTGTCACCATTCAGTGATATTTTTAGTGCCTTGTGGTAAACAGAGTAGATATTAAATGACTTAAAGGACAAACTGATAGATCTGAATGACCTGTATAGTGGTAAGGACAGCGGCAGACCGGGAATAGATGTTGTAAAGCTTTGGCCAATACATGTTGCTCTAAATTAATTCATTAATCACATATTTAAGCTCTTGATGAATGTGGAGTATGTTAATGTTATTTAATAATCCAATAGTGTATGTGACGCCCCTGCAGATCCAGTCATCAGAGGTACTGCATCCCTGTTAGGGTGTAGTATCCCACTCACTGGTAAGGGGAGTACAGACCGATGCCGGGACACCCAGAACACACTAGGAACAATTTGTAGTGGGGTTGGGTGGTGAAGGCAGTTAGTTAGAGGGAGCACTTTGGGAGGAGAGGTCAGAAAGAACACGCATACATGACGTGGAAGACTGTCATGGAGCGGTGGCCATTGGTAGCTGCAACCTGCAGGTGGAGTCGCTTATAAATTATCAAGTATCCCCAGGTCCTGTCATCCCTGTCCAGAATTAACCCTCCACACCAGATCCCTATCCCTAAGAGAGTGAGCCACCCACACCAAACTTTTAATGACACAGCCAAGGTCACGAAACCGGGTCTCGGTCCCTGTGATCCCCGTGATGAAACCTGGTTCCGAGTATCCTAAGGCCCTGAGGGGCGGGTCAACATCATGACAATAATCAACTTTGTAGATCCTCACAGAAATCTACTTCTTTCACCTCCTATGGATTGATTTTTCTCTCTCAATTCCTGGGTAATGTCTGTTTTCAGTGAAGTTAGATTTCTCCACCACACAGAGAAATTATAGTCAGTGCTTTTAAAATTCTATATAGACGGGAGGATGAGCAGGAGGAGGGAACTAGAGGCAGAGTCGGGCATTCTGCTGCAAGTCCTTTTGAACCATTAGGCTACGTCCCCAAAGAACATTCTGTATCAATTCTGCATCCGTCTTGCAAAAAAAAAAAAAACACATCACACATTTGATTGTCACATATTTTATAATATATAAAGTCAATAACTGTAGGGCTGAAAAACTCTGTAAAAAAAAAAATAAATGGATCACTGAGTATTTTCTGCACCAAATATGCAAGGGGAAAAATACCCAGCTTTGACACAGCACTACCGAATTGTCATAGACTTTACTGGCTGCAGGATAGACATGCATAATTTTCTCCTCCAAATGCAGACTAAACTTCACAGCATGGGCATAGGGCCTTGCAGTTCTACATAAATCTTTGAGCACCATCTGGCATTACTTATCTCAATAGTGGGAAATTCATAAGTCACTGAAGACAGCTTTTACCCATCTATTGAGAATTTTGTGAATGAATGATCAGTCCAGGAGGAGAAAGAAGTATACTAATGATTTACAGGTGGGAGACGGCTATGCTCAACATACAGTAGTCTTGTATATCCAATAGCTTCTGGATGAACCTGGTCTTCAAAATCATGATGTGTTTGCTAGGCTTATCTTTTCTTAGCAAACTCTATTATATAGCTCCACCATAACTGTCAGATGAGCCGTTATGACTTCTACCGTATGATGGGAGCAGGGATGGGTTGGCACCACACACTATTTGTGCTGCTTGTTTTAGGTTAAATCCAATCCGTTTACCCTATTCTGGCTTTATGGAATAAATAAGCGCTCAGCGCAGATATGAGACAGACATGTTTAAGATCTAATATAGGTGCATTTACAGAGGAAGCAGAAGTTTTCCTGTTTGGCGATTTGTTTCTGTTACATTGTCCTCCAATGAGAGTAAGCTTTACCGCACCGAAATAAGCAACATGAAATGCATGTTTTATTTATTTATTTTTATTTTTTTTGACCATTTAGTTAATTTTATTTTTATTTTTTAAAGCAGTTTTTGGCACAGAATCAATCTGAGGCGGCCGTCACACGCAACGATTTCTTGCCCGATATCGTTTAAGCGATCTCCTTTTTGATCGCTTAAGCGATATCGGGCAAGAAATCGTTGCATGTAATCAAGCGATTCACGATGTGAAATCGCTTGATCGTGACATCGCTGATCTGAGCTCCGGAGCTCAGATCTAGCGATGAGCGATTTGACGATCTGTCTCATCGTGGTGTATAACACCACGATGAGCGATTTCCCAGCGCAGAGTCTATGCTGGGAGATGGTAACTATGGTACACGTCGGGTAACTAAGCGACGCGCGGCGCCTAGTTACCCGATGTGTACCATAGTTACCAGCGAGATCGCGGAGCCACATCGCTGGTGAGTCTGTCTGTGTGACATCTCACCAGCGATGTGAGCGATATTGTAAGCGATTGCGCGTGCACGTGATCGCTTACAATATCGCTATAGATATCTGTGCGTGTGACGGCCGCCTGAAAAAGATGGCGTGCATTTGATGTCTGTAAAATGCTGTGACATTAATGGTGCTAAATGATAAAGTAAAATAAAATAGATAAATTCCCTAATACGGTATGTTTTATCTACCTGTTAGTAATTTATTGTTGAACACAAGTGGTTTTTTTTTATACTCTGTGAAATTATATTTACAAGTTATGAATGAGTTCTGCGAGTCCCTTATTAGTCAAAGAACAAAACCCTTTTCATTCATTAATATGACTCTAAATTTGGACTGATTGCGTTTATCAGAGTTTTTGGGATCCGTACTCTGCAAATTAGGCTATGCTGACATGCGGCGTAATTGCCCTCTTCTTTTTTTTTTTTTTTTTTTTTTTTTTTGTGCGGGCTTTTTTCCCGTGTTTTGTGGCCGCGCTGCTTAGCACCAGTAAAAAAAAAAAATAAACGCAGTGCTTTCACACACTGCACTTTTTTACACCTGCATTTTCCCCACCAAGAGCGCAGGAGGAAGTGATATCACACATGGGCAGGAATAATTCTGTTCCCATGTGACATCTGTGTACTTTCACTTTTGCAGTGTATCTACATGCACTTTGAAAGTGAACTAAGAGAGCAATGGTATTAAAAATAAAAAAAAATACTTAGGCTGGTTTCACACTGCAGTTTTTCCCTGATCAGTGTCCATCCAGTTTGTGTGCCAAAACCAGGAGTTTCTCCAAAACTAAGAACAGGTGTCGATCTTTCAATGATAGTTGTTCCCTGCAAGTTCTCCTGGTTTTTGCACACAAACCGGATGGAACCTGATCAGGTCAAAAACTGCAGTGTGAAACCAGCCTTACCTCTCCGCCGAGTGTCTCGGGATGCGAGGCGTGCACGTCCGATTGGTGCAGGACCTTAATCAGCTGACCGGCGGCAACTGATTAGCTGATGTGTCACCTGATAGCATCAGCTGAGCAGTCACAACCTCCTGCTAAGCTAAAACTAATCAGCTGGTGTCGCGCGCGGCCTGCTGTCCTGAGACCCGAGAAGACGTCAGATTGTGTCACACGTGACACAATCGGACGTCTTCTCGGGTCTCAGGACAGCCGGCGGAGAGGTACACGATCGTTCAAAACTTTGGGTTCACCCAGAAAATTTTGTGGATACTCCATTACAGATAGAAAACTAGCTGCCTGCTTCTATCCTAAATAGTTCATGCATCATTTGGAGGTGTGCTCTGGGTCATTGTCCTGTTGTAGGATGAAATCCAATCAAGCGCTGTCCACAGGGTATGGCATGGTGTTGCAAAATGGAGTGATAGCCTTCCTATCCAAAATCCCTTTTACCTTGTACAAATCTCCCACTTTACCAGCAACAAAGCAACCCCAGACCATCACTTTACTTCCACCATGCTTGACAGATGGCGTCAGGCACTCTTCAGCATCTTTTCAGTTTTTCTGTGTCTCACAAATGTTCTTCTGTGTGATCCAAACACCTCAAGCTTTGATTCGTCTGTCCATAAAACTTTTTTCCAATTTTCCTCTGTCCAATGTCTGTATTCTTTTGCCCATATTATTCTTTTCTTTCTATTAACCAGTCTCGGATATGACTTTTTCTTTGCCACTGTTCCCTGAAGACCAGCATCCCGGAGTCACCTCTTCACTGTAGACGTCGTCAATGGCCTTTTGCGGGTACTGTAAAACGAAGCTACCAGTAGACTAGCTGTGAGGCGTTGATTTCTCAAACTAGAGACTCTAATGTACTTGTCTTGTTGCTCAGTTGTGCAGTGGGGCCTCCCACTTTTCTTTCTACTCTGGTTAGAGCCTGTTTGTGCTCTCCTCTGAAGGGAGTAGTACACACCGTTGTAGGAAATCTTCAGTTTCTTGGCAATTTCTCGCATGGAATAGCTTTAATGTCTAAGAACAAGAATAGACTGTCAAGTTTCACATGAAAGTTCTGTTTTTCTGGCCATTTTGAGAGATTCATAGAGCAAACAAATGTAATGCTCCAGATTCTCAACTAGCTCAAAGGAAGGTCCATTTTATAGCTTCTCTAATCGGCCAAACCATTTTCAGCTGTGCTTACATACTTGTACAGTTTTCTAGGGTTTCCTACACATTCATTAGCCTTCTTACACAGTTAGCAAACACAATGTATCATTAAAACTCTGGTGTGGTGGTGTTTGAAATGGGCCTCTATACACCTATGTAGATATTGCATTAAAAAACAGACTTTTGCTGCTAGAATATGTCATTTACCACAATAGCAATGTATAAAGCGTATTTTCTGATTCATTTAATGTTAGCTTAATTGAAAAAAAATGTACTGTTCTTTTCAAAAATAAGGACATTTCTAAATGAACCCAAACTTTTATGTATGGTCCTGAACCATGTGCAGTGATCAGCGACCTCATAGCAGGGGCCTGATCGCTGCTACATGTCACACATAGCGACCTCACTGGGGAGGTCACTGTTACTCGGTCACTGCGCTCTCGCTATGTGTTACGGGGGCTATAGAATTGCATGTGAGGAGTGATTTAAATAGTCATGTCCCAAAATGTGGGGAGTGAGAAACTTATCTGAATTGGGAGATGTTTAGTAGCCGTGTACAGCATGTCTGCATATGTCCTTAGACTGGGCTGCATTTATGAGTGAGGTTAAGACATGAATAGGGTTGAGATAATTTTAGATCAAGTCTAACTTGTTATCTTAGCATTTATAAGCATTGACCTTGAAAGCACAGAGCTCTTCCCTTTTTCTACCATCATTGTTCTATATAAAGATAACCCTGCTTACCAACGATTTACGTCTGAAGAACCTCATAAAATGGGTAGTTCTCGGCCAACTCTGATAGGCGAATCCTTCCATGACATTTTCTGCTTTGAATGGATTGTATAAGACTAGACAACCCTTTTAACACACATTTACTGGAACATGACATTTGAAATGTCTTTAAAAAGGGTTTGCATATAATCAGTGGCATAAATTGGACCTTTGTGGGTCTCAATCTAAAATCTCCAAGAGGGGGACCCAGCTATCATGTCTAATAGTTTGTCTTTTCATACGGGCCAACAGGACCTTTTGGATCCCTCCAAGTCGATAGGGTACAGGTGCAATTGTAACCCATGCACATACTATAGTTATGACCCTGTATATAATCTATATATAACCTGTCTTTGGTTTAATGTTCACAGTGCTGGTTTTTTAAACTAAACCCCAATAGAACATTGTTTATCAGCTAACATGTTGCAATTTCAAAGAAGAAACAGAATAAACGGAATGTGCAGCAATAAAGATCGCCCTAATTTAATACTTGGTTGCACACCCTTTGACATTGATGACAGCATCCAAATGTTTCTTGTAGCATCTATAAGCTTCTTGCACTTCTCAGCTGGTATTTTCTTTCTCCCACTCTTCCTTTGCAGTTTGTTCAAGCTCTTGAATGTTTGCAGGATTCTTTTTCCCAATGGCAGATTTCAGCTCGTCCCAAGATTTTCGATGGGATTGAGGTCAGGACTCATTGCTGGCCATTTTAAAACGGTCCATTTTTTTTCTTTTTCAACCATTCCTGTGTACGTTTGAATTGTGCATGGGCATTGTCTCGCTGGAGGACCCGTGATCTTTGATTTAAACCAAGTTTTCTTACACGGAGTAGTACATTTTGCTCTAAAATCTCTTGCTAATTCTCTGATTTTATGATTCCTGTCAGTGGCGGACCTTGACCTCCAGGGGCCCTGGTGACAGCCATGGTGATGTGAGGATCTAGGGGGGGTGTGTGCTGGTGGCCGTCAGCACGGTCCGGGGGGGAGTGCGGGGGGTGCTGGCGGCCGTCGGAGAGGTGTTTGCGGCGGCTCTCCTACCTGCTGAGCGCTCCTGCGAGCCAGAGGGGCAGAGGAGAGTTGTCCTGCTCTTTTCTTTTCACATTTTTATATGTACTTGTCTGAGTAGTTTGTCACCTTTTGGACATTTTAGATGGTGTTTTCTATGTGTTTGTGTTTGCCTGCTATTGTTTTCAATGGTGTTCAACGAACAATCGACGAACACCCCCCCCCCCCCACCAATTCAACTCGATGAATCGAATTCGAACACTAGGGTGGTGGCTCATCTCTACCCATGGCCCCAGACTTTTCCAGGTTGGCCTTCAGGTCTTTGAATGTTGGATGTGGTCTTTTTTCCACCATTCACACCAACCTTAGAAGACCTCTCTTGCCAATTTTTCTCTTTTTCCCGCATCCATGGATGTTATTGATGGCTCCAAGCTTGACAAACTTCTTAATAATGCACTGTTGAATCTGGAATACCAAGGTTTCTGGAGATGGCCTTTATACCCTTTGAACGTCTTGTATTTGCTAAAAATAGCAGTTCTGATGTCTTCATACAGCCCCTTTGTCTTCACCATTTGTGAGAAAGGAACATGGCCTCATGTGGCTTTTTGAAGCACTGATGTCATCATTCATTGGTTAATTCATGTCACATGGGCACCGACAACGTATCACAGGTGATTCCTATTAGTGATTTGCCACAGATAAGTCAATGTGTCTCCATACTAATTTAATATAAAGGGTTCTAATACCAGCGTCACAGCAAGCGTTCGGTTTTTCTATTATTCCTCCCATTGTTATTGTGTGTTAAATTTTTGTTTCTTATTTTCTCTTTTGTATTGACTTGAGTGCTGTATATTAAAAATGCTGTTTCACTTAATTCGTTTTTTTCAGGAGTTATTCCACATATGCTTAAACTTCATGGGTGCCAATAACGATGAGCAGGACTGTATATGTACTTTAAAAGAAAAAAAAAATTAAAAAAAATTACATCTAAGGCTGGCTTTACATTGGCGTTCCCCTCGCAGCGTTATGTGGAGGGGAACCATCATGTGAGCGCAGCCACCGCAAGTCCCTATGTTTATAATGGGGACGCACGGTGCTGCGCTTGACTATGCATGACCGTGCGCTCTCATTCACTGCAATATGTGATTTGTATGCAGGCGGATGCCTGACCACAAATCACACACTCTCGTCTGCACCAAGAATGCAACATGTCGCGTCCCTGGTGCGGACGAGAGTGTGTGATTTGTGGTCAGGCATCCACCTGCGGACAAATCCCATATTGTAGTGAATGGGAGCGCACGGTCATGCGCAGTCAAGCGCAGCACCGTGTTCTCCCATTATAAACATAGGGGCTTGCGGTGGCTGTGCTCACATGGCGATTCCCCTCCGCAGAACACTGCGGAGGGGAACGCCAGTGTGAAACCTGGCTAAGGGCCCTTTCACATCAGCGTTTTTTTTTAAATCGCGGCAGATGCGGTGAAAAAACCGCATCTGCCGCGATTACCGCATACCGGCTGCACTTGCGGCGCGGTTGCGTCTTTTGCCATGCAAAGTATAGGCGGACTTGCGGCAGGTGCGGCAAGTGCGGTTTTGCACTTGCGACAGGTGCGGCTGCGGAAAAAACCGCGGTCAGCCGCGGTTTTTTTTGCGGCCGCACCTGCCGCAAGTGCAAAACCGCACTTGCCGCACCTGCCGCAAGTCCGCCTATACTTTGCATGGCAAAAAACGCAACCGGCGCCGCAAGTGCAGCCGGTATGCGGTAATCGCGCCAGATGCGGTTTTTTCACCGCATCTGCCGCGATTTCAAAAAAACGCTGATGTGAAAGGGCCCTAAGGCTGGTTTCACACTGCAGTATTTTCCCTGATCAGGTTTGTGTGCCAAAACCAGGAGAGGAACTTATAATTCAAAGATTGACACCTGTTCTGAGTTTTGGAGACACTGCTGGTTTTGACACAGAATCCTGATCGAACCTGATCACTGATCAGGAAAAAAACTGCAGCGTGAAACCAGCCTAAAGGTACCGTCACACGGGGAGATATCGCCGGCGATGTTGCCGGCAACTGAGGGGCGTGGCCAGGTTGCGGCGACATCGCCGGCGAATTGCCGCGTGTGACAGGGCGATTATCAGGCGATGAATCGCCTGAGTCACATCGCCAGGTTTCCCAACAATGTTGGGAAACCTGGCGATGTTGCTCAGGCGATTCTGCCTGATCGCCCTGTGTAACGCGGCCACCTGCAATGTTACGGGCGATTCCGCCTATCTACTACATTGCGGGTTATCGCTCGCTGGGTTGCTGGGCAACTCAGCAAGCGATAGCCGCGGCAACTAGCTGGCGACATCGCCGGTAAGTTGCTCAGTGTGACATCTCACCGGCGATGTTGTCAGGGATGCGCGCTCCCGCGATCCCCGGCAATATCGCCGGCGATATGTCTCTGTGTGACGGTACCTTAATAGAGATGTGCCCAAAGTTTTGATTAGTGGGGGTTCACTTGCTAAGATCAGAGGGGCTGAATGCTGCTGTCCTCCCAAACTGAACATGAATATCTAGAGATGTTTGTGCATCACACTGTCAAAAGTTTTTTTTAAATGCAAATAATAGTCTTTAGAGGCAATCTGTCAATAAGTTATTCCTACCACATCTGAGATCAGCATGATGTAGGCAGAAAGACCCTGAATCCAACAATGTATCATTTAGATTACTGGATATAGCGGTTTAGACACAAGGATTTTAGATTTAGCAATGTAGCAAAGCTTAAAAAGCTGCCCTGCCTTGTGCTCTCTATGTACAAAGTCTATAGACAGTGATCTGATCCCAGCGGGGGCACATTGGACTAGTTGAGCTCTAGTTGACTTGGGGTACTTTCACATCTGCTTTTTTGCAAACATGTCAGAATAAAATGGATGCGGCTCACTTGCAGCAACATTGCGTTTGGACTGATGCACTTTGTATTGAAGCTCCGGACATGTGCGGCACTTGCGTTTTCATCATGATCCGGCACTTCCGGCTTGTCTTAAAACCGCTGTTAGCAACAGTAAATGTCTTGTGGCAGATTTGCCAGATCATAATGAAAACTCAAGTTTTGCACATTTCCGGAACTCCAATACAAAATGAATTATGGTGGGTTTACACACACCAATTTATCTGTTCAATCTCTGAACCAATCTCTGGTTGCAGTGAAATCATGGATACATTGCTCCATTTTGTGGCTGTGTACAACATGGAGCAATGTATCCATGATTTCACTGCAACCAGAGATTGGTTCAGAGATTGAACAGATAAATTGGTGTGTGTAAACCCACCATTAGACAAGACACAATGTTGCAGCATCGTTTTGAAAAGGCATAATTCTGCCAGATTTGGAAAAACGCTGATGTGAAAGTAAAAATAACCTGAAGTTTAAAAGTTCAGGTTTTGCAAGATCTGCCTGAGCTGGAAACAAACGCAGATCTGAAAGTAGCCTTGGCTACGTTCACACGCTGTGCAGGTCCACTTTGTATGATCTGCTCTTTGCAGTGAAACGCATTGACATTGGCTGTCTCAGCCAAGTCAATGCATTTCACTATTTTGCATGCATTTGGGCTGAAAGTGGATCCGTAAAAAGGTCACATGCCCATTTTTTGGCGTTTATTTGCTGCGCTATTTACTCACCTTGTCGCGCTCCCTTGCTGATCTCCCGTCATACCGATGCTGCAGGACCTGTGGAGGACCTTGGACAGCACCATGTGAACGAGCTACATCATGCGGTCACTTGGGAGGCTGCAGGGTCCTAGAGGTAGCGAAGCTGCAGTCTCCAGGGATGAGAAGACACCGCTGGCAATCACTGGGGGAGTGCGGCGATGTAAGTATGCAAGGGGCGTTCACACAAAGAATGCTGCACTTTGTGAGGATCCGTTCTTGGTGCAGTTTTACACCAAAATGGATCCTCATAAAACGCAGTAATATGCTGTATATGAACGTAACTTTAGGCTGCTTTCACACACTGCTTATTTTCTGCCTTTCTTCACGCGCGCTTTTCCCCAAAAGCGCATCTGTGTCTGCGTTCCCAGCAAAGTAAATGTAAATTCACTTTTGATGTTCAGACGCTGTGCTTTTGGGGCCGAAAACACTCACGTAACAAGAATCAACCTGTTAATTCTTTGTGCCTTTCATAGGCCCAATTTTAGTGCTGGAATAGGCATTGCCATTCAGACAATGCTGTATTCCAGCACCTATAAGCGCGGGCGCAGGAGGAGAAGCAGGATGTGATGTCACACAGGGGGAGGAAAAATCCTGTGTTCCTCCTCCCGTGTGACATGTACTTTTGCTTAGCAGTGTATGTGCCGCAGTTTCTGGCTGCCTGTACATTCACTGCCAAGCAAAATGAAAAGTGAACAGTAAAAGGAAAAAAAATAGTATGCTCTCCTCTCTGCAGACTCCAAGGACACGTCCGATCGCTGCAAGGACCTGCTGGTAAAACAATCGGCTGATGCACAGCTGATTTTCAAAATCGGGTGTTAAAAAAGCCGGCCACTTTTTTTTTTTTTTTTTTTTTTTTTAAATCTGCTGATGGATCAGCTGATCGTTTAAAAACCGGGCGTTTAAAAAATCAGCTGATGCACAGCTGATTCAGGTCCTTGAACCTGACACATCAACTGATCGGTTTGCCGACCGGCAAACTGATCAGAGGATATTGGACATCATGGGGCCCTCGACCCTGGACTACGTTGGGAGGAGGGGGTTCTTTTCTTTAATGTAGATGGAGTCACTAATTGTGTTCTGTTTTATTTCTAATAAAAATATTTTTGTGGTGTTTTTTGTTATGATGGTGAATTCATGGTGGCCATGCATAATATTGGCGTGTCACCATGAATTTTAGGCTTAGGGCCAGCTAATAATACACATCTAGTCCTAACCCCATTATTGCCCAGCGAGCCACCCAGCACCAGGGCCTTGGAAGAGTCTGATACAGCGGCAGAAGATGGCGCTTCTATGAATGCACTATTTTCTGGGGCTGCAGACTACAATTCACAGTGGGGGGGGGGGGGGGGCAGAAAGCTTGGGCCACCCTGCACTGTGAATTCCAGCCCCCAGCTGCCTAGTTGTACCTGGCTGGACACAAAAATGGGGCAAAGCCCACATCATTTTTCTTTTTTCCCATTATTTCATGAAGTTCATTAAATAATAATTTTTTAAAAAAAGGGCTTCCCTATATTTTTGGTTTCAAGCCAGACACAAATAGGTAGCTGGGGGTTGGGAGCAGCCCGTACCTGCCTGCTGTATCTGGCTGGCATACATAAATATGGCATACATTTTTGGAAAAAATTCATTAAAAAATAATAAAATAAATAAGAACACAAACTCATTTAGGGGCTAATCTTTATTAACCCTTCAACCCTCATCTCTGTGATTATTACTCTCTCAGCTCTGCTTCATCATAGACCAAGGAGACAAACAAAGCTGCTATCCCCTTAGTCCCTGAAGGAGAGCCTGGAGCGCTGCAGCATGGTGTGTGGGTGGTGTAACTCGGGTCGCCCGGGGAAAGCCCAGGTCATACCACCTTTGCTGTCCTCGGGTGACCCCAGTGTCTTCCTGGTTACAATGCCGAAAAGGGCTCCTCTGAGAAGACAGGAAATGGAAATGACATCAAGGTCAAGGACCCCCCCTGTGTATTGTATTAGATACACAGCTCAGCACACAGTATCTCACAAGATTGTATTTTACACAGCTCAGCAGATAGTATCACATGACAGGAAATTACATCAGGTACCTTTTTTTTTAAAATTTTTTTTTTTTAATTCTCTTCACTGTCCTAGTCTAGCAGAAAAAACAGCATGCCTAAAAAAACGCAATGTGCGAACACTGCGTTTTTTACATACTCAAAATTTACGCCTCCTCAAAATCCAGGAAAAACTTGCGCGTAAAAAGATACAGGAAATATGCAGTGTGTGAACGTTAGAGTTCTAGTCCAGCAATTATATTTGTGTGTACGTTTGTGTGTCTAAATAATAAACACATATTATATGCAAAAAGATATTAACCCACAAACACAAATAGAACAAAAACCTATAGGAAAAATCGTGTTTGGCAACATTTGCATTAAAAAATATTTTTATTGGACCAATTTAAAAATGCATAAGAAAACTATTGCTATTGCTGTATGTTTTCTTAGGTTATTTTTTAATGTAAATGTTACCCAACACGTTTTTCTTTAGATTTTAGTCCCGCTATTACGGTAGCCTTCTGAAGCTAAGGGTCCCGTCACACTTGCTGACATTCCAGCGATCCAGACAACGATGCGACCTGGCAGGGAGCGCTAGAGCGTCGCTAAGTGGTCGCTGTTGAGATGTCAAACAGTCAGATCTACTCAACGATGCAGCAGCGATACAGCAGTCGTTGGGACCCTGTCACTCAGACCTATAGTATTGAGGTCGTTGCTCGTTGTCCCACCATCGAACATACCGATGCATGCTGCCCAGAGGGAGTCCGATGATCAAAAAATGGTCCAGGCCATTGTGACACGATCAGCGATCTCGCAGTGGGTGCCTGGTCGCTGCTACGTGTCAAACACAACAAGATTGCTGGTGAGGTCGCTGTTGCATCACAAAACCTGTGACTTATCAGACGTATCAGCAATCTCACTATGTGTGACGGGGCTTAAAACAAAACACATTGCAAGTTTGCAAGTAAAAAAAAAAAAAACTGCACCCAGTGTGATAGGAAAGGTATTGCTGGAAGCTCTGTTAACCCCTGCAGCATGTGGTCTTCAGATTACATAGCAATAAGCTGCTGACAGATTCCATTTTAAGAAAATGCAGGGAGAAAATGTGTATTGTGAGGACCACTGAGCCATAATGCTCTGAAACGTGGAATGTCTACAGTCCCCAATAGTGAGTGGAGTTCTTCCAGGATAATATTTATTATTATTATTAGAGCACCATTGATTCCATGGTGATGTACATGAGAAGGGGATACATACAAACAAGTGAAAGATACAATGAACAAACTAACAGTGACCGACCGATAGAGGGGAGAGAGGACTCTGCCCTTGCTGGCTTACATCCTACAGGGCAATGGGGAGAGAGACAGTAGGTTGGGTCTTCTCTGGTGGTGGTGGAGCACTGGGTCCAATGGTGGTGGAGCGCCTGGTCCGATGGTGATGGAGCACTGGGTCCAGTGGTGGTGAGGTGGCACCGTGGTCATTGCAGTCTGTAGGCTGTTCTGAAGAGATGGGTTTTCCGTTTCCGCTTGAAGTTTCCGAGTGTTGGGGACAGTCAGACGTTTTGAGGTGCAGAATTCCAGAGGATGAGGGATGCTCGGGTGAAGTCTTGCAGGTGGTTAGATGAGGAACATACAAGTGTGGAGGAAAGAAGGAGATATTGGGAGGATCGAAGAATACAAGTTGGATGATACCGGGAGATTAGTTCAGAGATATATGGGGGGGACAGATTGTGGAACGGCTTTGTAAGGGCCTTTCACACTTGCGTTTTTTTCCTGATTTGAAAGATCAGGAAAACACCTGATTCTTACAGGATTCAATTTTTTTTGCCCATTCTCTTTAATGATTTCAGGGAAAAACATGAAGCAACAAGATTCTACCTGAAAAAATTAAAGTGAATGTGCGAAATACTGTAAGAATCAGGTTTTTTCCTGATCTTCCAAATCAGGGAAAAAACGCAAGTGTGAAAGGCCCCTAAGTCAGTGTTAGTTGTTTGAATTGGATATGTTGGTGAATTGGGAGCCAGTGGAGGGATTTGCAGAGGGAAAAGTGGAGGAATAGCGAGGAGAGAGGTGGATTAGTCAGGCATCAAAGTAACGGACAGATTGGAGAGGTGCAAGAATGTTAGCAAGGAAGCCACAGAGGAGGAGGTTGCCCTAGTCGAGACGGGAGATGATGAGGGCATGCACTAGTAGTTTAGTAGATTGAGGGTTGAGGAAGGGATAGATTCTGGAAATATTTTTGAGTTCGAGGCATCAGGAGGTTGCAAGGGCTTGGATGTGCGATTTGAAGGACAGGGCAGAGTCGAGGGTTACTCCGAGGCAGCGGACTTCAGGTACATGGCAAAGTGTTATGTCATTTATTGTGATGGATAGATCTGGTAAGGAAGGTGTGTGAGATGAAGGAAACATGATGAGTTCAGTTTTGTTTACATTGAGTTTTAGGAAGTGAGAGGAGAAAGAAGAGGATATGGCTGATAGACACTCCGGGATTCTGGACAGGAGAGAGGCGACATCTGGGCCAGAGAGGTAGATCTGAGTGTCATCAGCGTACAGGTGATAATGGAAGCCATGGGACTTTGAGTTGTCCCAGACCACAAGGGTATAGAAAAAGGAGGGGGCCCAAGACAGAGCCTTGAGGGACCCCAACAGAGCGGAATGGGGCGAGGAAGTCTTGTGGGAGACACTACATATGCAGTTGGAAAGGTAGGAAGAGATCCAGGAGAGGGCAAGATCAGTGATGCCAAGGGAAGAGAGAATCTATAATGGGAGGCATTGGTTGACTGTGTCAAATGAGTAGGACGGAGAACTGTCTATTCGCTTTGGCCGTGAGTACACTACTAGTATACTCAGGGACGTGACTACAATAGGTGCAGAGGTTGCAATTGCATCGGGGCCCTGAAGCCTAGTGGGCCCCAAAAGTCCATTTGGCCTATATAAAAAACCATTGCTATTAAAGACTCACAGTAATTAGGGGCCCCCGTTGAAGCTTTGCACTGGGGCGCTTGAGCTTGAAGTTATGCTACTGAGTATACTGGTCATGAATTTTTGTTTATTTTTTTTTGTCCTTTCTATCTAAGCCGTCTAGTTGTCTGTTCCTTCTATTGATATGTTTTGAAGTGAATAGATTACTTTGCAGCCTGTATGATTTTATATATTTTTAGTGACCGATGTAATATTTCTACCCACTTGTTTTGTGTTGCGGACATTATCTGATTCCACGTCAATAGGGCCAGGCTCAGGTATGACTTGTGTACACAGCACAGAAGGATCTGCGTCCCTTTAACTGCTGAAATGCTGGAGGACAATCTTGTCACTTTTGTATATAACACTCCATGTATGATGGAGTATACTAGTATATTGTGATGTCTGTTGTCTTACTGGGTTGGACCATGATGTGCACAGAGACCTATGCATATAGTGTGGCACCCTGCTCACGCAGGTAGCCACAGACTTCTCTAATGCACAGCTGGGTTTCCACAGCAGGTACCTACTACATACAACACCTTCCACCCCAGCACAGTAGGGGAGCTCAACTTGCTGTCCTTGGGCAAGATCCCCTATAAATACTGCTGCTGGAGGAGGAGTTAGAGTGTGCAGATGCGAGGAGAGCTGTGAAGATGTCCTGGTGATCGGTGCCGCGGTTAGGCCCAAAGCAGTGACCCGGTGTGGGCCTTCTACGTCCCGCAAGCCTAAGTGGGGACAGAAGGCAAGGAGCAGATGGCAGAAAGACAGTGAGGAACTTGAGGGAGTTCGCCCAAAGAAGCACCGGATATCGGGGATCCGCACCTGTGCGATACTCTAGGACCACAGAAAATCCCGTCACACCGTGGAGGCTTCAGCCACCCGGTTTCCCATGTGGGGTTAAGAGAGGGAGTCAGACACAGCAGTGCACCACCGCAAGTGATCAGAGAGGGTAACCCGGAGACCGCACAGGAGGAGAGACAGGCATCAGAGTCAGGAAGAGAGAAGAGGCAAGACTGGCTACAAGCAAGTTGTGCTTCAACCCTACAAAAGTAACAGAGGAGGCCTTATACCCATTTGCTGTGGGGAGCCACTGTGCAGCCTGTCCACCTGTCAATGCCCTGGACGTCTTTTCCTGCGTACCACCAGTAAAAGGTAAAAGAGACTTTGCAGTGTGCGTGTATCATTTCTCTCCGTTCCCGGTGCCCCTCATAGACTGCTCCAACACTCCCCATCCCAGCCACAGCTCCACTCCAAGCTGCCCCTTCTCACTACGCTGCCCTGGAGGTCCAGTCCTACCTGTGGAGGACTTTACCAACTCAGCCGCAATAACATCAACCTCTGGCGGACTGCGGCGGCGCTGGCGACTTCTCACCAGAAACTACAGGTGGCGTCACGACAAACTGTACATAATCCCCTGTAAGTATAAACCCCCTTTTTCAAAGATAGGCCTAGGACATGGAATCCGGCGCAGCCACCATTCCCTGTGACACCGTTAACCCCTATGAGGCCTGATACCAGAGTACCCCAAAGCCTGGGCTCGACAATAGCCTGTGATGTGTTTCTGCTGTGTATCCTTCCTGCCTGAGGCACTGGTTTTTCCACATAAATTCCTATATCCATAACATTGGTGTACATTTTGTTTCCTTGTGATTGTGTATTTTTTGATGAATCTTTTCAATGAGTTAATCAATAAAAATCATGTATTTTCTACAAACTCACCAGTAGTCTCTTCAGACAGTTTTTGATTGGTATGTATCTTTGATACAATTTTGGGAAGAGTTATGATTAACATGAGAAGAGTTGAGTATTGATGGTCAATAATTAAGGAAATTAATGGGGTTCAACTCTGATGTTTTCAGGGGTCTTTGTAACTAGTTTAAAAATGTTTATTTTATTTTTTTTATTTGTTTAACTCTTGATGCTCTCATATTTAGTTTTTTTGTTTTAATTATTTTAATCCGCCAAACTGATTTATAGGTTTTTAGCCTTTTTTATTCAAAGTAAATTTTTATGATTTTTACCAAAGGGGCAGTTCTCACATGGTAATAATGCAGACTCCAAAAAACTCGCCCCCAAACAATTTTGTAAGCATCGCCTCCTTGATAAAGGCCATAAAATTAGAACTAAATAAGAAGGCCATATCTCTAGAAACATATGGGTGATTTACAAATAAAAGGAGTACTCAGTGAGACTGGAGTCACACCGGCATGTGACTTGCACAAATGTAATGAGAGGAAAGCTCACACTGCGCATGTTAGGGTGGTTTCACACTGCGTTACTATGTTTAACATGGGAACGCATAGTACCTGCGTTTGGTTGTGTTCAGTTGTGGTTGCGTTCAGATGCGCATAATTTATGCGCCCTCCGAACTCAACATGTTGCCTTTTTTGTGCGTTCGCGGGCGCTTGTTTTATCTGCAAACTCCCGCAAGTGCACAAGCAATGCATTGGAGTCAATGGATCGGCAGTGTCCTCCGCAGGACAGCGCAGGAGAACACTGCGGATCTCTTTGAAATCTGTCCCGGTGGCCGCCGCTGATTTCCCGGGACATCAGTGGCACCACTGGGAGATCAGCTGGAGCAGCCACTGATCTCCTCTCCTGGCCGCCGCTAATCTCCCAGCGGTGTTGGCGGGGAGAAACAGCTGATCTGACAGCTGTTTAAATCTCCCGCGCTTACATCGCCTCTTCGGTGTCAGCGCGGGAAATTTTAACAGCTGTAAGATCAGCTGTTTCTCCCCGCCGACACCGTCAGGAAATCAGCGGCGGCTGGGAGGAGGAGATCTCCGCCTCCCAGCCGCCGTCAAGACAGCTGATTGGCTGACCGGGCTGCATACTGACGTGAATGCATGCAGAGATTCTCCGCTGCGTTCACATCAGTATGGCTGCGTTTGCGTCTTCATGCCCTCCGCATGCAGACACAAACGCAAATGTGAAACCAGCCTTAGACAATCGGGCAGCTCAGACCTGTGAGTTTTTCCTGGGGCTGAGGGAAAAAAATGGCAGTATGCTGCGACTGTCTGTGAGTCTCTGCTCACTCGCACCCATACAAGTCTATGGGTGAGTGTGACACATTGCACTGCACTTACATGCACTCCACAGACATGCAAATGCAGCGCAGTGTACACCGTGACTGGCAATGGAGGAGATAGGGAGATTAATCTGTGATCTCATTACAGGATCGGATCACACTTGCATTACACTCGGCTGACGCTTGCAGCAGAGTCTGAGCCGAGAGTCATTAGCATATCGCATCCGATGCCATACACTATTCTGACCCCGGCCTAACAGTGGGAATAAAATGATAGAAAAACTTTTGAGTAGTAGTAGCGGTTCTGCTGTGAACGCTGCAGGGGGCGGCGGGGAATCAGGCACACACACAAGTGTCTCTGTTTCGGTACTTTTTTACTGATGTCCGGTAACAGGCACGGTCCAGGAGGGTAACCAGGTTTCGGTGCAGCTTGGGACGTTCAGCTTGGAGAGTTGTGAGGCCTCTTCTATTAGTGTGTGCAGTGATTGGGGTAAGCTCTGCCTGTAGCTGAACCTACCACTCTTTTTCCCTCTCAGGGTGCTGTTCCACAACCGACAATGAGGACCTTTCTGTGGGATCCCTATTCTCTGCTTGGGTCCCTGGTCCTATGCTTGGTCAGGTTTGGAGTCTTCTATTCTTTACTTCAGGGGGAATAGATCCTCCTGGTCTGTCCGTGCTTTCGCTGCTACACTGTAGATCAGGGGCGGGAACCATTTTTCTGCCGATGGCCACTTGGAAATCTCTACCTGCCTTCGGGGGCCGTACAAAATGATCAACTTGAAAATGACACGCAATATTTGGTTAACCAATCAACTCACCCCTACTGTGGTGGCTGGAGCTTCTTCTCTTTGGCATGGTTGATATTAGTCATGTTGCTTCTCAACTGCTGTTCTGACTTTGCTAGAGCCATAGACCTCACAGGAGAGGCTGGGATCATATACCTCACTGGGGAGGCGGAGGCTGGGGCATAGAGATCACTGTAGAGCTGGATTTAAAGGGCAGACAGTCGGCAAAATGCGTCTTCCAGCCTGAGCCCTGCGGTCCCCAGGAATCTGCCCAGGGGCTGGAAAAAGGTAATCGAGGGCTGCATTCGGCCCTGGGGCTTGAGGTTCCCCACCCCTGCTGTAGATGAATAGTAGCTTCGGATTCCAGTGTCCGGGTGGGCTTAAGGGATACCAGGTATGTTCCCTTCTTCTTTCTTCCTACCTCTCACTTCTCTCACTAGCCTTCGTCCCTCTCCCTAGGGCTCAGCACAGCTGGGTCAGGTTTCCTGGTTCTGGGCCTGGCTTGGTCCCGGCAACCAGCTCTTTCACTAACTGCTCTCTCCTCTGCAGTCTCTCTGGAACTAACTAACTGGCTTGACTGCCTCTGCAGACTGACTGACTCCTCCCCTCAGGCCTGGATCTTTATAGGGGATCTGGCTTAAGGACAGCCAGTGGGGCTCCCCCTCTAGGTCTGGGGTGAAAGGTGTTGTGTGCTGTGTGTGCCAAGGTGTACATCCCTCCCTGCATCGGTTGGTCTTGTGGCAATCCCCCGCAGGGGTGCCACATGTGTATGTATATATTACTTGGGCTGGAATCACACTGGCCATGTGATATGCGACTAAGGGCCACGTCACACACACAGATATTTGTGCAGATATTGTTGGCAGATCTCTGGTTGAAGTGAAATCATGGACATATTGTTCCATTTGTACACAGCCACAAAATGGAACATGTGTCCATGATTTCACTGCAACCAGAGATCTGCGAACAATATCTGCTCATATATCTGTGTGTGTGACGTGGCCCTAAAAGCGACGTTACACACACACAGATATCTGTTCAGATATTCGTCACAGATCTCTGGTTGCAGTGAAATCATGGACACATTGTTACATTGTTCCATTTTGTGGCTGTGTACAATGTGTCCATGATTTCACTGCAACCAGAGATCTGTGACCAATATATCTGTGTGTGTAAACTTGGCCTTAAGTCGGACGTGTCACGGATGATTAACTTGGAATGGCCTACCCCCCTGTCAGGATGGGAGCGTCAGCTGCTTGTGTTTTTTTTTCTAAGCAGCGCCACACTCCTGTCCTGACAGGGGGAGGACATTCCAAGTTGATCATCCCTGACATGGCCGACTTGGTCACATATCGATTCCAGCCTTATAATAAAATAGTTAGAAGCTCTAGGGATGCTAAATTGGTTAATATGTTTTGTGGCCTCATGTTCCTCACCTATACCTCTTCTGAATTTGATGCGGGATAGTGCAGACAGACAGTCAGGGATGGATACGGCTGAGACAGTTCTCATTAATCCACATGAAGAGGAGAGCAATGTGACCTGTTATGAAATATATTCTTATAAAGCTATGGGAATAAAACTGACCTGCTTTTCATTGTTTTGTGTTTTAGGGAAGGCAATTCAACCACCGACTCTTCAGCCATTTCATATGCTGAGTTACTGAAACAAGTTTGCAAGTCAGCAAATGTCTTGAGGAATTTGGGTAAATGATTCTTATTGTTAAGATGGCTATAGGTTCCTATATAATACAAATGTACAAATATTGTCATATTTTTCTGCATATGGTTGTTTTTAATACTAATACATGAGTTAAATATATTCATGTATGATCACCGAAGTCTGACTATTGAGACCCCTACCGATCTCAAATATGGGCACCCAAAATTCTGTGAACACAAAGTTGGTGCATATTCATGAACTTTGCTCTTTTCACTTATTTGGGACTTATAGGAGGACTACCGTATATCTTGAAGTCAATGAAGCTGTGGTTGAGCGTTCACACAGGCTTTGACACCCCTGCTCTCTGGATGAGGAAGGGTCCCAACAGTCAGACACTCATCGATCACACAAGTATCACCTATCCTGTAGAGAAAAAACATTAGGTTTGCTTCTTTAATGTTTTACCTGATTAAGTTACCTTATACATCTTATACATCATACAACCTAGAAATCTTTTTTTTTTTTTTTTTTCTCAAATCATCACTTCTTAATCTCTAATCTATGGAGTTTTTATTCCTGGGACTAATCTTTAAAGGTTGAACTGCAAGTTATACATTACATTGGAGTTCCTGTAGCCACCGTGCAAGGCATGTAGAACAAAATACCCAATCCATCGTTCTTGGCATCACTGATGATTACATAGATCTGCTGTTTTTTGAGTGCCGTTTTAATAAAACGGCTTCCCTGAAATAAAGGTTTCCAATGGATGTTTCATCCCGTAAATGAACCTTTATCTTGCTGTCACATCATACAAAGCGTGATCTAACATGACCAGAACATATAATACTAGTGATACATTTGCAGTCATAAATAGATGTTAAATTTGCATTCTCTGTCAATGGTTTACTTGTTTTATACCCTTATCCAGTTAGTCATTTTCAGCTCATTGTACCCAGCAATGCTGGCTATTATATGAAGTGAATTAGTTTAGCCATGTCCCCGCTGAAATCTATAGCAAATTTTCAAATTATCTTTGGATTATTAAAATGTGATATGTGAAGGTTTTAAGATTGAGGCCTAATTCTGCCTTGAATTTAGAAGTATCCCCTATCCATTGGATAGGGCATTACTTCCCAATCTATAGGGGTCCAACCACGAGTACCCCACAGATTCTAAGATCTGGCTTTCTGAAGGGTCCAATTTGAAAGGGTAGAGGTCGATCCAGTGCAATACTGCTCCATTCATTACTATGGGAGTAGCTGAAGACCCGCCAAGCACAGCGCTCGACAATCTCTAGCGATCATACAATCAGTGAAGAAGTGCTGCACAGGTACGACTATTCTCTGCTTAAAAAGGACCTGTCGCCTCCCCTGGTGCTATGCTAACTGAATGCAGCACTGAATGCACTGTCTGCTGCATTCAGGAAAATGGTCCCCCATGTCTCTAGCCCCCATGTAAGCTGTTAAAAAGACTTTATAAAGTGTACAGATAAGGAGTCCGGAGGGACTTACTCGGTAATGAGTCATCGCTGCTCCCGGGTGTCCACCCCACCTCCAGCCCTCTCCTGTTCAGCCTCCAGAATGTGTCATCACTGAGGGCTGGAGTCGGGGAGGACACAGCAACAGCAATGACACATGCAGGAGGCTGAACAAGAGAGGCCTGGAGGTGGACCAGAGAGGGCTGGAGGCGGGGAGGACACCAACAACAGAGATGACTCATACAGGAGGATGAACAAGAGAGTCCTGGAGGTGGACCAGAGAGGGCTGGAGGCGGGGAGGACCCCAGAAACAGTGATAACTCACTACTGAGCAAGTCCCTCCAGACTCCTTATCTGTACACTTTATAAAGTCTTTTTAACAACTTACAAGGGTGCTGGAAACATGGGGGACCCCTTCCCTGAAAGCAGCAGACACACTGCATTCAGTTAGCATAGCACCAAGGGGAATGACAGCTCCTCTTTAAGTGGGGTACAACACAGCAGGTTATCACCTATCCTGTTGTTAGACGATAACTGGCTAAAATAGAATAAATCTTTTAAAATGGCTGTAGACCTTTGCAGACAATTTTTTTCTTGCTTAAATGCATGCAGTTAGAGAATTAAATCATTTTTTCAGTTGAGTTTCAATAAAAATATTTTTTACACTGCTTGCCTTCTATAGCCTCTGTATTGCACTGTCTATTCCTGGCTGCAAAATGAATTAATGAGGTTGGACACTTGCGCCCCGATTTATCCCCAGTCTTGATGAGGGGTCATTATGGAATTGGATGCTCCTAATTCATGAAGAGGTGCACACCTTTTATTGAATCAGGAATGTCTGACAAGTGATGTGCACCTCCATGCATCTCTCCCACAAATCTTAAGGCCCAGTCACACATAACGACGCACCAGCGATCCCAATAATGATAACAATGTGCAGAGATCGCTGGTGCGTCGTTTTTCACATCACTGGTAAGATGTCAAACAGGTATCTTACCAGCGATGTGAAAAACGACGCACCAGCGGTCCAGAATTATACCGAGGTCTTTGGGAATTGTCACTCCATAGCGTAGCATTGAGATCGTTGGTTATTGTCCCTGTCAAACACAACGATGTAGCACTCCCAGCGGGAGCACCACGACGTAGCAATGATCCAGAGCAGTTTGTAACGATCAACGATCTCACAGCAGGGGCCAGATCGTTGGTGCGTGTCACACAGAACAAGATCGCTAACGGGATCACTGTTGCATCACAAAATCTGTGACGCTACAGCGATCTCGTTAGCGATCTCGTTATGTGTGATAGGACCTTTACTCCAATTGGTGATAAGAAGAACAATGCAGCTCCTCATGTATTGAATGAACTGTGGTGTCATGCCATTCAGCTCTACCCACTTTGGTGAAGGAGAGAGAAAATGCCAAAAGCTGCTAAATATTTTGCCACTTAGAGTTGCATTAATATTTAGTAACTTTTCAAAAGTTTTTCCTCCAGTTTTCACAGGATAGAACTTTGCCGGCAATGTGTTACCGACACAGTTCAATGCAGCGGTGGGAGGAGATCTGGAGCTCTGGACAAGAGATTCCGGGCCAAAGCCCAAGATTTTGACCCTAGCAATGCCCCTGCCGGTGGGCCCTCTGCTATTTTCAGCACTGGGGACTGCCAAGGACCCCGGGTCCACCAGGGCATCACCGGCGGGCCAGATAGACATTGCTTACTTTTATTTAAATATGGCACCTTTCTTCCTGTTCTTGGTAGTTTTTTATAGACTGCACATCTCCTGTCTTTACAATGGCTGTTGATGGAGGAGCATGTGACCAGACCATCAGTTCCTCAAGTAGAGAAGCAGATTCTCCATGCGAGGTGTTTTTCCCATGTTCCTCCATTAGCAGCCGTTGTATGGACAGGATAAATGTACTTTCTGTAAGGAAAGCTGTACTAACAAGTATAAGAGGGGAACTTGTCAATTTTACTATCCTACAAGTGTACACATTATAAAGTTCCCAACAGAAAAAAGTAAAAATAAAGGGGTCAACTCTTTAAGTTCTCCCAACCCTCCCACACTGTTCTGTTATTCTTTGCTCATAATGGTTGGAATAGCATGGTAAATCTACTGTACCTAACCTGAACCAAAGGAATCTATTGGGACCCATCACAAAATGAATTAACGTGGTTCTGACACCTTTGTTGGATCATTTAATAACAGACCCAAACTGCCTACTTAATAATCATGTAAGGAAGCACACAGAACACAGGAAATGCTCATGATAAGCCCAAGATTGCTTTCAGTATCTTCTGACAAAGTGAAGTAATAGGCTAATGTTTAACAATCGCCAGTAATAAAGATAAATCTTGCAGCCATGTTGTAAGTTTCGGTGAGATAACCTTCAATTCATGAGGAGTAAGTAGCGGTTGCATTTGTTATCATTGCTCTGCTTAATATTGAGGAAGCCCAAGTTTAACAGAAAGTTCATGTATGATGACAGTCTGTTGTCATTTGAATTGGGGGCAAATAGCTCAAGCGCATTATTAGACTTACAAATAAAGAAACACATCTCTGGTTAACACGTGGTGCAGCGCGCTATTAGATGTGTCTGTTTTCTTCATTGATTATCATGCATAGTGAATGAATCACAAGAACGGCATTATGTCTTAAGATACAAGCTTGCAGAGTAGACATGGTCCTTCATTAGTAGCTGATCTGCTGAGCAGAAGCATAGTCACATCTTGTCCTACTATATAGAAATGTGCATAATGCATCATAACTTGTGTAACTGTGTGCAGGAGACTTGCACTCAATGAATATCTACTCCATATTTTAGTAATGCTGTAATAGTTGGTTGTAGTGTTATCTCCACTCTAATTCAGTGTCTTCCTATCTCTTTTTTATTTTCTTATTTCAGGAGTGAAGAAAGGAGACCGGGTGGCCATCTATTTGCCAATGATCCCGGAGCTGGTATATTCCATGTTGGCATGTGCAAGGATTGGTGCAGTTCATTCTATAGTGGTAGGTTTCTCTTTTACACAATTTTAGATTGAGTTTAAATGTTACTAGAACTGTCTCTGATCATGGTAATGCATGGTGGTTATAGTCTTGGCTAATTCATACCTGTAAGATTAATAGGTGGGATTTTCCATCAGTATATATAAAATATATAAAAATAATGGGGGAGATGAGGATTGGGCAGTTTGAGCCTTAATGCCTTTTATTCGGGAGACGTGCTGCTGTCTGGCGGTGACATTCTACTCTCTCACCATTCGAAATGCATAAAGATTCGGCTGAGCTGTACATTCATATGAATGGGGGAGTTGGCCATTTGCGATCACATGTGTTTGGCATTGCTTTTGCTTATCCAAATTTAAAACAGTGTTCATGAGACAGGTGATCGCACATGTGCAACACCAGACTCGTAGAAGCTAGGTGAGAGGAGGTTATGCATGTGCACTACTGCTTCATTTACACGAGGGCCACTTAAATCTGTGTATTCTATATACAGGTAATACATTTTGTTGGTGGGCTACCCCCATTTAAGACTCCATCCTCTTGAAGGGAGTGAGTTTTGGCTATAGGCTTTTAACATTAATTTCCTTTAGACTTATTTCCTTAATTTCTTAAGGAAAGTCAAATGCATGTGGTGGCACATAATAATCATCTTTAGGGAAACCTGCTCCATTAGTTGTTCTGATGACTTTATGGATTGTACCTGTGATCTCCATGTGGGATCTGATGAGGCTATATCACTAAACAAATGAGGCAAATCGGCTCAGAATAATATCATTGCTAAGATTTTTGGTTTATACACAACATTGTCCGTATTATTGCTATACTCCAGAGGTGTCAAAACAAGTGTGTGGGCGCTTATAATGCCTCCAAGCCTAGATGTTTTGTAGAGATTGTGATATCGACCGTCATTCTGAATCTGCATGTACCGATAGTCCAACATACCCATTTTCTTATATCATTCATGTTAACCACAAGATATTTGTTGTATTCCAAAATGTAAGCCTGTGCATGAGCTATACTCCTCCTTTTTTTTATTTTTTCCATAGTTTGCAGGCTTTTCCTCTGATTCACTTTGTGAACGGATCTTGGATTCCCAGTGCGCTGTCCTGATCACTGCAGGTATGGAGAGTCTAATGACCTCAGGGCATGTTCTCGTATGGCCGCTGTTTTGCCAAGAACCTGTTTCATACATGGGTATGCGATTGTTTCTGGACATGAGATTTTTAGAAACCCAGTGGAAATGTACAGGACCTCTGCAAATTGTCACTTCAGTGAGGAAGTGAAAAACTCTAATGCCACCCAATAAGGGTAACAATCCTTGTAGTCCTAAAAATTCCACCATGTGTAATCATCTTCTTACTTGGTGATTCAAAATTTGTATACATCAATCCTGGAAATATGTCTCTTTTTTTCAGATGGGGTATTTCGAGGAGAAAAGCTCATCAACTTGAAGCATATTGCAGATGAGGCTATCCACAAATGCAGGGAAAAGTATGACTTTCTAAATCCTCTCCTTTATCATTTCTAAGTAATATACCATATTGCAATGAATGAAGTACACGCACATATACATTAGAAGGAATGTGTGGATCTGTCACCAGAGTTTATAACTCCATTTGTACACATTATTAAAAACCATCTGTTGACTTAATGAAACAGGTGTATTTACTTAGAAAATTTGTCAGAATGGCTGAATAATTTTTTACTAAAGGTTTTATTGCCGAATATGTAAACCCAATGGATTCATAAAATGTTTATTCGTATTATTTAGCCATTGTGATGTGGATGTTCAAATAAGAACCCCAGCCTCATGAGGTCTATAGGCTCCAATACATGTTTGCCTAAAGGTGGCTGAGACCACAAAAATCATCAGGATCAGCCAACAATCTGTTAAATAAATCCCTAAAGGCTTCCATATCTCAATGATCGTCCGACAGTATCGCGTGAATGGCGGTTTCCTGACTCGGTCCATTTTTCACTTGTCCATTTATCATCTGTTTGAAACTGATCCAGTAACTAAAAAAAAAAAAAATTGTTGTTGGATTCATTTCTTAGATAATTGAAGTCAGTGTGAATGGATCCATTTTAGAGTAAATCCGTTTTTCATTAGCGTAAACTTTGATCTAGGTTTTTGTATACTGGAATGGTTTCAAACAGCTAATAACTGGATTTGTGAACTGATCTTTATACCCCCAATATACATTAGACAAATGTCATCTGAACCCAATATCCGCTTTTTTGGATGACAGTCTAATGTGTATGGATCCCAGATAGGAAGATTTTCAGGGGAGAACAGGATCTGGCATGTACAATTTTGAACTGCCTATCCTCCTGTTATCCCTGAGACTAGCTGCTGCCAGAGATGCCTGGCAGCAACTTTCTCATAGAAAACACAGCGCACAACAGAGGGAGCTCCTTTGTATGGGTGAGGATGCCGAGATAGTTGCCAACTAGTGATAAACGAGTAGTTTGGTATTCAGGTTTGGTAACTCTAACTCAATGTTTTTGAATATTCGGATTTTCATCCTGAATAGTAAACACAATGCAAGTCAATGGGGAACTTAGATATTTGCCTGGGGAATCTAATACACAAATAGTAGAAAAAAAATTCCCCAGACAAGTATCTCAGTTCTGCATGGACATGCATTATGTTCAGTATTCAAGACGAATATTCAAATAGTAAAAAGTATTCGGTTAGACTTATCCAAAACTGAATACCAAACTAACTCGCTCATTTCTATTGCCAACCAAACAATTGGCAGAACCATTATTCAGCCCAATATATAGGCTATATAACCTATATAGGAGTCCTTAATCATCAGGATTGGCTGAGCATCTCGTGTATGGAGGCCTCCTGACTCTTACTAGTACATGATATCAGGGAAGATGAGCATAGGGCAGTTAGAATTGATATGCCTACACATTGTGTTCTTACCTCTGGCATCAGCTCTTCTTCATTATCTGGCAGTTCTCTCCCCATTGAACATGCTTCAACGTTCACACAATTGGAAATTAACATGTATGGGAGAGCAGCTATCTAAAGTACAATGGGATTTTATAGCACATTGTACGAGGATCCCTTAGAAACATTACTTTTCCTACAGATTCAAAGTTTAGGTGTAATACAAAAAACTATTAGAATGTTTGCATCATGGTTGTCATGATCGTTTAAGTGTTGGGTTTTATTCAATACATGTTAAAATGTGTATTTTTCTTACTTATTTTCTGTGTCACTAAGGGCCCACACGGTGAAGCATTGCATCGTGGTAAAACACCTTGGCGGGAGACTAAACAACCAAAACAAAGCCAAGCTTCAGGTAAACCTCATAACAATATAGTTTAATCATGCTTTTTTTTTTTTTTTTTTTTTTACTCCAGACTTATAATTGAAAAATACTTTTCCCTCTTCTTCAATGCACTTTTACTTCCTAATTCTGCTCATTTTTTTCTTAACCATGTTGTGCTGGAAAATGTTTGTGTCTTCTTCTAAATTGTCCATTCCCGTTGGGGACACTATTTTACAAGGCAATAAGCATAAGCTATATATATAGTGTTGTTTACGCCACTCTATTATGTACCACGTTCAGAAGAGAATAATAATCATGTACATTTTCTATTTTTGGCAGGACGGCCCAGTACACTATGTTTTGCAGCTGTTCTTACTCTTTGGTATCTGTGGTCACTGATGATTACTTTGTCCCTGTCTGTAGACTGCCTGGAATCCTGATACTGACAGCTGGCTTGAGGAGATGATGGCCGCGGCAGGCGAGGAGTGTGAACCGGAGTGGATGGATGCAGAAGATCCTCTCTTTATTCTTTATACAAGTGGCTCCACTGGAAAGCCCAAGGTGAGTATTGGAGAAGGCTTTGCAACACTGAATGTGGTTAAAAAGAGGAAAAGAAAGCTTTTTTTTCTTGTTTGGCTACTTCCCATGAGACCAAAGTAACATTCTGGACTGCATTAAACAGCCAAGAATAGGATTACAAATACACCTACTCTGCCCCATTTGGACCTAGAGATGTCCTTTTTAATTGTTTCATCTAACGTTTACTGCAAATCCTCCATATGTAAATACTCACATTAGTAAGAAAACATGTCATCTGATAACTTTGTTTTTCAAAACCTATTAGTCTGAGCACGAAGTACCAGGAAACTTCAGCAAGAAATCGTGCAAGAAAATGTCACGTCAGTCATGTCCACGTATACAGGGACATTTCTAAACTTCTAAACACATTCTTTGCTTTATGACATGGACGGCAGGGCCACTCCCTGAATAAACATTCCTGCAAGTGCAGTGTGACATTTTTATTTTCCAATACAATATCCTGGAAGGCAAGCTGTTTGTTCTTTTTGACAAGATTAATATGTATTTATATTATCACTAGAAGGTGACCCGATTCTAACGCATCGGGTATTCTAGAATATGTATGAAGTTGACATACTGTGGCTGACAGAACTTGTTCAGTCAACGTGAGTGAAATATATATATTTTATATCAGCGCTATGGTATATGGTGGTACATTACAGCACATGTATAGCAGCACT